>JACCGJ010022754.1:0-14925 GCA_013407085.1 Atriophallophorus winterbourni
GATTGTAACAGCTTATACGGTGCTGCGTCGAAATCTTTAGTTATACCATTGCATACATCTATGACTGCTAAACCATTTTTAATTGAGCAATCTATGTTGTTGCTATCTATGTATTCTAACGGGCAAGTGATGTCAGATTTGCTGCTAAGAAAACCGTGATGTGCCTTAGAAAAGATACTAGTTGTCAGGAATTCTAGTATAGCTTTCTTTACACTTTTTTTCAAATAATCTTGATAAGCAACGTGTATGGTTTATCGGTCGGTAGTTCATGACTAATTGTTTCTAGCCAGATTTGTATCTGGATATAACAATTGAGTGTTCCCAATTCCAATCTGCCAGGAATCGTTATAGATTCGATAGATGCGTTGAATAAGCTCAGCAAGATATTATGAAAGTCGTCGCCCCCCATTTTTCTCATGACTAGAGGCATACCTGCTATGTCCGATTTAAACTCGCAGTTGCTTGCTGACAATATTTAATCATGCCACTCAGATTTAAACTCAAAATTTTCAGTGTACCAGGCCAGGTATGTTGACTGGTTGTATAAACGTTGTTCGATTTGTTTTACGTGGAGTTAAAGTAAGAAGGAATTCTTCGCGGATAGCCTCACTCGAACTAAAAATTGTTTTCATGATGGATGAATTACAATATTTGATACTCAAGTCTATGTTTTTGTGAGTTGAATATTATTTTTGTAAAATGTACAGTTATTATGTACAACGAAATCGCTCATCTCAGGTCGTGTACATCGAATTCATAAGTGTTACAAGAGAACTATATTGCGGGTATTCATCAACCATGCTCGTTACTCCTATTCAAAAACGTAGCCATTCTCAGCTTGACTGGGACAATAGTTCATTTGATCTTGCCTTTGTTAACTCGACTTGATTCCACTTATATTACATGAACAATCAACTGTGGTCAAACAAAATTATGACCGAAGCTATTAGACCTAGATCTCGCGATTTCAATTTTGATCGAACAATATCAACACAACCTCCATCATGGTTTAGAGTTGACAAATGAATTTTCAACGGGGGGTTGACGTGATCTGATCCCCGTGTTAGAAACATTCAGTTGCATGACGCAATCATTATGCGTTCAAATAGTGTGAGTTGTAATTATTCACGTAGCAACAGTCGAAATCACTATCGATATGCAGTCAATGACGTAATTGGTGTGCTCATTCTGGTTAGCATGATAACGGGAATGACCGCCAGTTTGCGAACATTTTCATGACATTTTGGTAAGCTAACATTTAAGAATTTAACAATTTTCTTTCTGTTTTTCTATGTGAACTTGACTGGGTCAAAAGTTTAAATGATCTTGGCTTTGTTAACGCTACATTATTCCTAAACTTTGGATGACCAAACAACTTAGCCAACCAACGAAATTGTGACGAAGCTATTTGTCCTTGAGATAGTGATTGCCTGGCTATTAAAAGTCTCTAAAAATTTGGAGCCACTAATGCTGAAGCACATGCTGCTACAGAAATCTTCGTCCGGGATTATCCACAATCTGGCACTCGACGCAGCCTCCGACAAATTTCAACAAAAGAATTCTTTGTGTTGTTAATTTAAAAAAAGAAACTAGAAGCCATATGCTAGATGATTGTGTACTTCGATCATTTTTTGTATAAAAGATTGTATGCCATACCTTAAAATTCCATCAAACTGATTGATTAAGTTTACAGCTTAATAATAAGTGTCAAACAAGTAAACCGAACGCTAAGGATGAACTTAAAATCTCATAATTTAACTTTAATACAAACAAATGACTATCAACAGCACATTTGTAAAGCATTCGATTGTTCTTTTTATGCAGATTTGTTTAATTTCAGATAAATCTGAATATGGATATTGATCCTTGAAATAACTATGTTTGAACGTGCTGTACATTTCGTTGAACAGATTGATTATAGGATCGGACGTCATTCAAAAGCTACTCGGCGATAAGCATGATGCCTGCCACAACCAATAACCTTATCCGCAATATCAATTCTTAGACGGATGTGCCTCAACATATCATCTCTAAATATAGTTTTACATTAAATTAATCTTTCCAAAAAAATGAAGAAAGTGGGCCTTGTTGATCATGCCCAACTAAGAATGCAAAAGTGCAATAAACTTGGCCGAAGTAGCTGATATGTAAACTATCTATCCATTACAACGGTTATTTCAGTCTTATTGACTTTGTAACGGTCAGCTGTATGAAACGGGTTTATTACCAATAATTGCATTGTCAACTTCAGATTATCAATTTCGAAACAAGCATACAATTGTTAATGGGTTTGAATTCATTTATCATTTCTAAAAGTATTACGCAAATCAAGAGTGGATTCATTTGTGTGCCAGATTTAAGGACGATGTATTGTTTTAAATAAACTTTAACTTGAACAACGTTCTTCATTTGCATGTAATTCCAACAAACAAACAACCTCCACATCCGGTTTCGTAAGGATTGCCTTCATCACGAAAGGACAGTGTTGTTAAAGTAAGGCGTATATTGATCAAAATCTCCATACCTGATGAGTTCAAACATCACGAAACCAGTCGTAGGGTGTGTTTGATGGAAATGCATGCAAATGAGATTGTTGTTTCATAGTCATGGTTTTAAACCTTATGTTCATACATTTTGGCACATTTAATCAGACAGTTACGTGACTTGATTATGATACAGTGACACACAAACGTTGATCACGTTGAAAAAATTCATTTGTTTTTTATTAACATACTTGAGGAACCTTGACTTCAAGCGATCAGGTTGTTTTAATCCTTAATGATAACAAGGTCGAAGCCCATAGAATCACTCTGGAAAACATAACCGAGTTCGTATGTGTCAGATTATCAATGACGTGTCTTAAATAACACCGGTAAAATTTGTCGATGTCTTGCCGATGTCATTTAACCGTGAATTTGAATTTAAACAATGAAGAGAAAGGGACTTGAATATATTTCCACCCCTGGTAACTTAAACATTCCATCTGCAGAGAACATCGCATTAGAATTATTCAGAACAGGGAACACAACTTTTGTTGCATTTGTTAATAAAGTCTTTTGATAAAATGCGTTCCGACTTCAATTTTATGTGAATTTACATAATTTTAATCGGCTTGTACAGGATTCTTGATGCGATCGTAATAACCGCTGGATCCAAAGGCATTCCCAAATATGAGGTCAACAAAATTAAACTTCGACTGTGTGGTTTTCAAAGTTTGGGTCCTCAGCTGTTGCAGAATTCAACCGAGTTCCGAATTATTCTCGACGTAATTAGTTGATCGAAAATCAATCAAGCCGGAATTTTTATAAATCAAATTTGCATAGTCGAATTCAATCAAAACATGGCAAAATTTCAGTGTATTTATGAACTTCAGTATTTTTAGACAACCTACCTAATCATCAATTCCAGGACAAATATTTAGTAAAAATAAAACTAAACATGCGCATGCGTATCCTGATCTTACAGTCCCTGCGTGCTGAGTGCAGACAGCATGAAATTCGTCGTCAGTTGTGTGATGAAAATGCATGCAACTGAGATTTAACAATGAAGAAATATACAAGTTAACTTTGAACAGACTATACGTCAACCAATTCTATCAATGTTGTCAGTTATGTGCAGTAAAACGTATCAACTTTGGCTTTCATTGAAGCAGATGTAGAAGTGCGTCACAAGTTTACCTATTCCTAATCAAATCACAGTCAACCATTATATATAACGTGAATAATGCGAACCCGTTTGTCTGAGGATAAATACAATTATTGCATAACACAATTACAGGTTGCAACTCTCTTGCATATGTAAATAGGCTCCCAAACTGCCCACATCTAAACGGTCGGTGAAGAACTAAGTCTTATGAAATGAAAGAAAAATTATTCTAGCCAAATTAACAATCAATATTTACACAAAAATCTGTCATCCAAGATCGGGTAAATGAACTTCACACATGGTATAGGTCAAATAGCTTGCGATTATCATATTTGCAGTTCAACCAGCGTCTGTACTCCCATTCAACAACGTGGAAATTTCTTTCATTCACTGGGTCGAAAAGTCAATTGATCTTGCTTTGTTACCGAGACTTGATTCCACAAATTTCTATGAACAATCAACTGTGGTCAAACAAAATTATTACCAAAGATAATTGTCCATGATATCGAGATTGAAATTTATACTGAGAATGTAATATCACCCATAAACGCCATTTTGGTATACAGTTGTCAAGGGAATTTTCATCGCGGGGGTGACGTGATCTGAAACCCGTGTAAGTAACGTTCGGTTGAATGACCAATAGCAAGGAAATCACTCAACCTTAATATGACCTAGAAGGATCGTACTAACTTGAGTGTAAAACAAATCATCAACGGTTTAGCAATTTTTCTAAATATGAACAACTTATTATTTGATGGACAGGTATACAAGCGAAACGATGGTTTAACGATGGGCTCAACCATTTCTCCAGTCCTGGCGAATATGTACATGGAGCACTTTGAAGACAGCTTTGAGAAACAAGGCGTCCAAACCAAAGATAAAGTGGCGCTATGTCGACGATACATTCGTCAACATAAAGTGAAACAAAATGGAAGCAATCCATCGATATCTCAATAGTTTTAGGCCGATAATTCAGGTCACAAAAGAAACCGAGTCTACAGAAGGGACACTTCCGTTCTTAGACTGTATCACGCAAAAAGACCACGGCAGGATGAGAACAACGGTTTATCGTAAGAATATTAACACGGATGCCATTGTGAGATTCACATCTGCGCAACATAAAACGCGTATTTCAGTCCGGAGCTGAATCGCTATCCCACAAGGTAGACCGCATCTGCAGCAATAATGCAGATAAGAAACGAGCTCAGGAAGAAGTCAGTCGCCGACTTGTAAATCATGGTTATCCCGAGAGCTTTATTGAGCGCCAATTAAATTGAGATAAACATCTGCAAAAAAAGACGGAAAGAAGTTGGCCAGATACGGTATAACAAAACATATATCAAAATCGCATTCGGAGGAATAAGTGGAATCTTTAATAGCGCATGGTTTCGAGTAACATATAAGGGGGGTACAAATCTCCGGGATTCGGCTCTAGTTAAACACGTGCTAGACACTGAATACAGCGTAGATCTGGATAACGTGGAAGTGACGAGACGGTGTGTGAAATCTTGTTGGAAAAGTTTTTGCCGTGGATTCGAAATAACAAAGGCTGGGGCAAATGCGGTGAACAAGATGGATGGGGCGGATCTCTCAACAATCGTGCGTTTGATTAAGCAGCGGATAAGAATTACCGAACAGAACACCTAATGCGCGCATGATTAGTAAGCAGTTTTTTCGCAGACGCTGTTGACACCTGTACACTTAATAAAAAATAGGGATGAACACAGCAATTAGCAGGTGTGATCAATTATGTAGATCTCGCCAGTCTAGATTATAGAACTCATGATTGTTTAAGGAAATGTCATTTGAACCAGAACACTATTCGTACTAACACCCCCGGTCTGACGAGGCTTCTGTGTTCACAAGCGAAACGTTACCGAAATCTTGCTATGAGCGGTATATTGAAAACTATATTTTCATGATTATGGACTCCCTATCGGTCTCGAATATTTTTTTGAATACATTGTCTATATTATTTATTAAGTGATGATATTCTTCTCCAGTCTTTGGGTGTGTGCTTTTCTAGAACATATTTGCATCTTTTGTGTCTCCTAGTCACTCATTCTGAACACACTGTCATTCTATTGACCAACGAGATCCAATAAAATCCGAGATGGACGAGTCCCAGTTTTATTCTGCAAGGGGATTGGTCTTTCAGTTTCTCGTCATGTCATTGGTTAAAAATTGGCATAGCCTTTCATGTGCTTTGTTACTGCAAGTTTGCTTTGTTTGGCCAGCGAATTAATTGAGTTCATCAATCAGCAGTGTTGTCGTTGTTTCTCGTTTATAAAATCAGCTATTTACATTGCACCTGTTGTAACATTTTCCTGCTGTACAAGACAAATGATTATGCTGCTTTGGAGTTTGATTTTCATCAGTGTGATTCACACATTTGCTCAATTGTGATACTCTTGACATTCGGTGAATACACGAGTTGAGTGACGGTTGCGTTCTCTCCGACCAACGGGCTGTGCGACCAACAGTACAGCACAGACATAACAACTTGGTGACGAGAGTGTTCTTCATGATGTCCGCTGAATAAGAAGTGTCACCATTACTAAAGTTGCTCGAACGAATACTCCAGATAAAAGAAGGAAATTCTGTTGCGAATGATCCCAAATCTCCATCTACCGAAGCTCTCATGTCATCTATATTGGAATTTTACTTTGACCCGGAAAATAATGTGAATTTTGACACGTGGTTCCGGCGTTATGAAGATATATTCCGAATAGACCTCAAGGACCTGGGAGATGACTGCAAAGTTCGACTACAGTTGCGTAAATTGGGTGCAGCGGAAGTAGACAAATATTGCAATTTAATTCTGCCTCAGAACGTACGCGACTGTACATTTGAAAAGACAGTCGACTCACTCAAGCAATGTTTTGGTGATCAATCGTCTCTCTTCAGTATTCGTTACCGCTGTTTTAATTTAGTCATGGATGATACAACCGATTTTGTGACGCATCTAGGAGACGTTAATAGAGAATGTGAACGCCTCAAATTGCGCTCCCTGACAGACGATCAGTTTAAATGTATCATTTTTATCAGCAGTCTGCGATCCTCGCGATTTACGGAAATTCGGACTCGCTCACTGAATCGCCAAGAGCAGGATCCGACTATGACACTCCAAGCAATCGAAGAAGAACACCGACGTCTCTTAAACATTAAAAACGACTCCGCTCTCGTGCAATCGAACCATCACGACAATTTTACAATCCAGGCGGAACATCAACCAGAACAAAAGAACACTAAACAACCGTCTTCGCATCTACCACGACAACCAAAGCTGCTCAATACAGCTCAAAAACCAAGCCCCAGTCCAAGTGCTGGCAATGTGGAGAATGTCATTTTTTGCGTTTTCGCCCATTCAAGAAACACAGATGCCAGAATCGCAACAGAATGGGGCATAAAGAAAATAACTGCCTTGCAAAGTATTTCAATAAGAAATCTGTACTGAATCATTCCCATAATAAAACTTATCGCTCATATCCCGTCTTTTCAACCTTCCAAGTGGATGTAAGAAATCGACGGAAGTAGCTTACTGTCACGCTAAATGGTACGCCCACACGTTTTCAAGTTGACACTGCCACCGACATCACTATCATATCGTAAGATACTTGGCGATCGGTTGGCAAACCGAACATAAGTCCCACCAGTCATGTTGCACGCAGCGCATCTGGAGGAAAGTTAAATCTCATTGGCCAGATTACCTGCTGTATTGTCTCCAACGACACACAACTAGAAGGTGTCTGTTACGTGTCAAAGTATCCGAACTTAAATCTCCTTGGTCTGGATTGGCTTGAAAATTTGAAGTTGCTTGAATTTCCACTGAACACTGTGTGCCATGCCGTGAATCAATCGACAGATGACTGGGTAAAACAGATTCAACTCAAATTTCCAAAAGTCTTCCGAGATGGCCTTGGATGTTGCCGAAAAACTTCAGCAAAGCTGACTTGGAAGCCGAATGCGAACCCAACATTTCGTCCCAAACGCCCCGTACCGTACCGTCGACAAAGAACTTGACAGACTGCGAGCCGCCGGAGTAATCAAACCCGTCAACTTCTCAGCATGGGCAGCACCAATTGTGATTGTCAAAAAACCGAATGGTAGTCTGAGAGTTTGCGCGGATTATTCGACTGGTTTAAGTGCATCCTTGGCAGATCATCAATACCCACTACCTCTTCCTGAGGACCTCTTTGCCAGATTGAATGGTGGTCAGTGTTTTGCAAAACTGGACCTATCGAGCGCTTACCTCTAAATTGAGGTCGCTGAAGAATCAAGAGAGCTAATAACCATCAACACTCACTGTGGGCTCTTCCAGTACCAACGCTCACCGTTTGGTGTCAAGACTGCACATGCTATCTTCCAACAGGTCATAGATACCATGCTCCGAAGTTCAATCCAATGCTGCTGCCTATCTCGACGATATAATCATAGTCGGATCAAACGTGGATGAACTACGTGATCGTATAAAGGAAGTCCTCAAACGCATAAACGAATATGGCTTCCGTTTACGGGCCGAAAAATGTGAATTTTTCATGGAATCTATAAGATATCTAGGATTTATAATTGATGGTCAACGGCCAGACCCATCAAAAATTGATGCAATTCAGAATATGCCACCACCACATGATATCCCAACATTGCGATCATTCCTCGGATTGGTCAGGCACTATGGCGAATTTTTACCATCATTGCACAAATTACGCGGACCTCTCAATAATCTACTGAAGAAGGATATCCCTTTGATATGATCAGAAGAGACCCAACAAGCTTTCGAGAAAATAAAGTAGATGCTGACCTCAGATCTTTTACTGACACATTACGACCCAAGGCTCCCAATCGTTCTAGCCTCGGACGCTTCCAGCTACGGAATCGGTGCAGTTATCTCACATGTTTTCAAGGATGGAACCGAAAAAGACATTGCTAACGCAGCACGATCACTCACCTCAGCTGAACGGAATTACAGCCAAATCGAGGAAAAGGCGCTTGCCATCATCTTCGCTATCAAGAAATTTCATAAGATGCTATACGGTCGGAAATTCACGCTGCTGACGGACCATAAACCGTTGCTTGCTGTTTTGCAGCAAAGAAGGGCATTCCTGTCTACACAGCAAACAGGCTACAGCAATGGTCAACCATCCTGCTGGGCTATAATTTCGACATAAAGTACATCTCCACCGGGAAAATTGGACAAGCGGATGCACTCTCAATACTGATAACAGGAAACACTATAGAAGAAGACATGGTAGCCAAAACAACTCTGGATGTTGACGTCAGTTGTTTACTTTCCACCACTATGATGAAACTGCCGGTAACAGTTGACCAAATTCGAGATGCAACATTAAAAGACCCCGTACTCCAAAATGTATTTAAATACCACAAATCCAGATGGCCAATATCTGTACAAGACCCAGAACTACAACAATTCCGACATCGTCAGAATTCCCTTTCAATCGTGGACGGGTGTCTCATGTTTTCGGATAGAGTGGTAATTCCAAAGAAACTCCGTTCGACAGTACTGAAACAATTCCTCACAAGTCATCCCGGGATACATCGTATGAAGGCGCTAGCGCGCAGCTTCGTGTACTGGCCCCTTATGGTTTCACACATTGAGAACCTGGTTAGCTCGTGTTAGAAATGTCAGTCAACATTTAAATCACCGACAAAGTGTGAACCACACCCATGGCCCAATCCCACAGAACCCTTGTCAAGAATTCACTTGGATTTCCCGGGCCAACTGAACGGAATATCGTATCTCCTACTGGTGGACTCACACAGCAAATGGCCAGAGGTTTTCCCCCTCACCAACACAACAACTCGGACGACAATCGAAAAGCTGCAAGAAACTTTCGCTTGATTTGGTTATCCAAAGACATTGGTGACCGATAATGGAAGCCAATTTAAGTCGAATGATTTCGGCTCATTTTGCCGCCAACATGGTATGAAGCACATCCGCACAACGCCATATCACCCACAATCGAACGGACAAGTGGAGAGGTTTGTGGACACTTTCAAGCGAGCAATGCTCAAAGCAGCGGGGGAAGGGAATACGGAAGACGTTCTGCAGAAATTTTCGACGTTCTACCAAATCACACCTAATCCTAACGTACCTGGAGCCATTTCGCCTGCCGAAGTCATGCTATGACAAAAACCGAGAACCATCTTCGATCTCATGCGACTAAACACGGTGAATCATACCGATAAAAATCTCCAAATTAAAGCCAAATGTAATATACATAATGGTGCAGAACTCCGAAAATTTATGTTCGGACAAAATGTCCTCGCCAACGATTACCGTGGTGATAACATCAAATGGACCCAGGGGATCGTTAGTAAGATCGAGTGCCACGTTTGTTACGAGATAATGGTTGGGAAATAAACATGGGTACGACATGCAAACGAACTAAGAACGTCAGGTGCAAAACGAAATTCCCCAAGTATGCAGGAAACTCCGTTGGAAATCCTACTGGGTGAATTCAACCTCAAAAGTCCAGAACAAACAAGGCCAACGGAAGAAGATCACCCTCGAATTAATTCTCCGGAATGCAGACAAAGAAGACGAACTGATCGAAGACGTATTCCAGTAATCCGCCTGCAAGTGAATCCAAAAATGAAGTCATACGATAACCAAGCTTAAAGGGGGAGGGGTTAGGAGGGCACCATCTGTCGTATAGACAGTGAACGAACTATCGATTAATCGACCAATCAAGATCGATGGTGAGTTCTAATTGTGATTTTTATTCAATGTGATATTCACACATTTGCTCAATTGTGATACTCTTGGCATTCGGTGAATACACGAGTTGAGTGACGGTTGCGTTCTCTCCGACCAACAGGCTGGGCCAACAACAGTACAGCACAGACATAACAGTGATATCCACAATGATTGAGAAATCGGATGCGATGCCGAAACCATCGGAAATGAAACATAATCTTTTGCTAAGCGGAGTCACCGTTTATGATAAACGAAAAAAGAATGCACAAAAAATATTAATTGAGCATTGATCGACCCGCGCATTACAAGGACACCGAAAATGGCAAGTTTCTGCAATACGAGAAGTCACCATTTGAAGTACTCATCAAGCACTTTAAACCAATGAGTGAGTTTTGGAGACCAGAAAAGGCAAAAAGGGAGGAGAATGAAGTGTGAGTAATTCACTGTACACAAATTAGATAACAAATATATCCCGATAAACATAAAATTTGCTTTTCGTTATTCCCTTGAGAGATGTATTTAGAGAAGAGTTGTTGATAATTATTGATCTATTACAAATAGAGTAAATTCATGAAGTTAAAGGGAAAATTCATTATCTTTGTCACACTTATCGTTTTTTAGTACGGTGCATGGGATAAAACATCTCCACCATAAATTCCTTCATTTTAATTTCACTGTTAATTTTGTTTTGATGATTACCGCATGCTGCAATTCACGAACAGTTTTATGCTCTTTTTGTTCAGTTTTGGTTTGTTCTCAGTCCTGAAGCCATTTAAAACCAGCGATCAGTTCAGTACGAACACCTCGTTCAGTAACATGCGCACAAACACGTGGAAATGGGGTTTAAATCCATGATTATGAACGAAAACCCGAGTAAGTAACATTTAATTGCATGCCGCATGCTGCATTGACGAGCTCTTCATCAGTAAGCGAACGATGACGTAATTAGGGTCTTGATTCAGGTTGTCGTGATAACAGAAAAATCCGTGACTGAGAAGACGGTTATCGGTCATGTTGTCAGTCTCCACACCAACATTCGAATTGATAAATGATATTTGATCGCCGTCAGCGTAAACTTACATCGAACCAAAAGAACAGTATCAGCGGGTACCCACTGATGGAAAACACATTGTGAACCAACGTAGTGTCATTATGAAGATCTCACTTACAGTTTAGGTAAAATGGTTCTGTCTGTTATTTTTGGTTGGTCGACCCGACCCGTGAGGTTATTGTCAAGGGCTTTCAAACCTAATAAGCCAACATGATTGTCCCGCCAAATGTTTAAATAAAGCAAAATTCTTTTAGATTACAACCATGTTTCCATTATATAGCCATGAGAAAGTTAGCGAATGTGCGCTAAATTATGTGAACAGGTTCTGTATTCTAGCTTTGGAAAGTACATCTGTATTTGCAACTTATGCTGTATGTGTCGTTATGCGTCCACCGTGTATGTATTGATGAAATAATCATTTCACAAATCATATTTAATCTACTTCATCATCCGTCACCGGTTACTTAGATATATCTAAAGCATTCGACAGAGTGAATCACTCCTTACTGCTTCAGAAACTGCAGAATGTTGGCGTCATCGGAAACCTACTAACATGGTTCACAAGTTACCTGTCTGGACGCAAAGTAAAAGTCAGAATAGATGGTGAAACTTCTCGAACAATTGAAGCCACGAGCGGAGTCCCTCAGGGTTCGGTTCTCGGTCCAATACTGTTCCTCATATTTATAAACGATCTACCGAACTTACTAGCATGTAAGCTTGTTTTATTCGCAGATGATGTAAAAATCTGGACAAAGGTCAACTCTATCGAGGACTGTCATGTTCTGCAAGGAGATTTGAATAAGCTGCACCAGTGGTCAATCCAAAACAAACTGCCATTCAATTTCCGCAAGTGCAAAATGTTGCAAGTCGGAAAACCCTTTCCCTTTACCTACAAACTTGGCAGCCACCCGCTTGAATGGAGTACATCACAAAAAGATCTCGGAATCTTGGTGTCTGGCACTTTGAAGAACAGCCTACAGTGCGACGCCGTCTACAAGCGTGCGTGCAGCTTGCTAGGTTTACTGAAACGCATTTTCGGACGTTTCCCACCACACTCACTCGCGAAATTACTGAACACTTACATACATCCTGTCGTTGACTACGCTGTACAAGCTTGGACGCCATGGATGGAAAAAAATCTCGCTCCTCGAACGAATTTATCACAAGGCAACCAAAATTGTTACCGGATTGAATAATTTACCCTTTGAGCAGCGACTGACCAGACTTGGACTGTGCACCCTCGAGCGCAGGCGTATCCTACACGACCTCACTCTGACATATCGAATCATCTATGCGAAATCCCACCCTCTCAAACACCTCTTCAAGTTTGGTTCGGTTGTCCCCACACGCAGCCACCCTTTGACCCTTCAAATCCCACACTCACGATTGAACTGTCGTCGTCACTTCTTCGCTGTTCGTGTATGCTTCTTGTGGAATAGCTTGCCGATAGATATTGTTACCCCATCGAACGAGCACATCTTTAAACAAAGGTTACGAAACCTTATGTTGAGAACTACTGCCTTGGCCCCTACCTATTGATGTCTATAAAATTTTTAACGCACGGAACTACCGTCCATCCAAAGATTCTTTTCCCTCAGTCTGTGCTGCCATTGAGGATTATTTTTGCTCCACCTATGAAGAACATGGACATGATCATACAAGTAACGATTTATTTTTATAATTTTTTTTATACGTATATCCTATGGTATTGTACAGCAATTTGCTTTTTTAACCATAAATCTTGAATCTTGAATCTTGAATCTCTGTTGACGGCAGACTTTGAGAAAGCGGTAGTGTTTTGTAAGTGTAGGGGATCAGAGCACCTCGATATATCGTTTGCATATAAGCGCCTTGAGCGCCTAGCCAGAAATCACATTGTGATTTATTGTGTTTGAACTTTCGGTTTTTTGTAACAGCTCTATTTAACATTAACAAACAAGTAAATCTGTTTATACCATTTAAAAAAAACTTTCAAGACCACCAAACTTGATATTCCTATCCTCACCTGACGACGACAAACAGAGAGAAATCGGTTGAGTCGTGGAGGGGATGGGGATCTGAGCCTCAAAACATATTATTATTTATTATTATTATTATATTATTATTATTATATTATTATTATATATTATAATTAATATTATTATTATTATATTATTATATATTATATATTAATATATTATTATTATATTATTTATTAGCACCTCGATGGCTAGGTAAAGAATCGCCACAATATGTTAATTTATTGTTCATTTTCGACGCAAAATAACTATGAAATAATACGTATCTGAGAGAAAGGTTTGGCTTTGCTCTGATATTGGATTGTAGATCATTACGATTAATATTAGCGTATGCTCGTGAACAAAACATTTCGGGATTAACTTATCAAATAACGTTGAAATGCTAAATTGTTCCACTATTCCGGATTTTTTGTCATCAAGCGTGGTAAATTTTGAAGCCATTTGCTTACCTTAAATTAAACAATGTTATCACGATTTTGAGCGTTTCGGTTACTCGAGTTTAGTCTCAATATTGTGAACCAAGTCACATTTGTTCGAAGACACGAGAAATTGTATTTTATACGTTTGTGTCTACTTTTTTAACTTATAAATCAAAATAGGGAGTTTCGTTTGGTTGTCTAATCTTAAAACATCAATATGCATTACTCAAAACATATGTTTAGCTAAAAAAACAGATTTCTTTCGTCTTGTATTGTTAGTCTCAGTGGTTGAGTACAAATTCGAACTGCCTCCGGAACTCCGGGTCCGTATTTATTCTCGAGGTAGACTCTCATGTTAAAGATTCATGATTTAAGATTTATGGTCAAAAAGCTAATAATTTCACAGTAGCCATCAAGTCGAACAATAGGTACAAATGTATATATATATATATATATATATATATATATATATATATATAGTGGTGTGTAAGGGATGGGGATGTGAGCAACACATTACTGTGTATATATCTGAGTTAATAAAATCAAAATCAATCGGACGAAGATAGTTTATAAATAGTTCATAGAAACATTTGGGTTAGCTCTCATATAGCCGTCAAGGTTCGATTTGAATATAGATAAACTGATTGAGCTTACCAAAACGGCAGTTAAGGAATTCCAAACAAAGCAAACACTCAGCGAATAAAATTCCTGAGGCAGTTGCGGTTGGAGTGTGATATTTCCAAATTGCATATCTGGTCGTGGCTGCTGCTTGGAGCTTGGAATTGGAACTGCAGGGGTTGGGGAACAGTATACAGTATTTTGTGTGCGTGGATAAGATTACCTCGCATTCTCCTTTGTTCAAGTGTTCTCAGCTCCAATCTTCCGTGTCGCTTGACGAATGGCGTATTTTCGAGTGCATTACCAAGTTTAGAAGCTCTCTGATATATGCGATTCAAAAGTAAAATGTATTTGTGGAGACATGTTGTGCAGGCTTGTGCGGCATAGTCTATAACTGTGTGTATATATGTGTTTATCGTGAGTGGAAAACACTTCGGGGAAAACTTCCACATATCC
>JACCGJ010022756.1:0-25912 GCA_013407085.1 Atriophallophorus winterbourni
TCGTGCTAAATTGATTGGCAAACGGTAGTGGGCTGCATGCTGAAACAGGCTGGAGTCTCACTACCATTTCTATTTCCCGCCTCATATCTATCTAGTCCTGGGCAACCTGACAGTATCTTAGCCCACGTGCAGTCTCTGACTGTGCGGTACCTTGCCTGGATCAGGCTTGTGTTTTCATACATACATGCATCGTTGAAAGTAATTCGACCATTGCGATACTGGATTCTTTAGAACCAAGCCAGGAATATCATGGTCACTATAAATGATCTAAACCCAGTTGAACTAAGCCGACATTACTCCAAGTGCGAATGTTATGGTAAGCCTGGCATTAAGCGACCAAACCGAACTAGTTTATCGACAACAAATAAGTTGAGATACTAACAGAAATGTAAGATGATGAAGTTGATGAGCCCGTAGCGAGTATTCAGTTGGCCACTTGTGGTGACTACTAGAGCATGATGCATGTTGCGTAGGGTCATTTTCAAATCATAGATTATATCAGGATAAGAAAAGTCAAGGCGACTAATTAGCTATCACATGATATTTTGACGGCCAGGACATAATCGATAAGTTCGCCAGCACCAATGTGATGCTCGAAATGCAATACGAACAAACACTTACGGTCCCGAATCCTGCACCGAATCCAGTGCCCAAAGTGGGAGCAGCGGCACCAGCAGTCGAGCCAAATAAATTGGTTGTCCCAGTGCCAAGACCAACGGACCCGCCCAAGTTAAATCCACCAGTCGCGGCGGGCTTTTGACCAATCCCGAATCCCGATGCCGGTTGGCCGAACAATGAACCGGTTCCCAGAGCAGGTGTCGCCGAGGCACCAAAAAGGCCTCCCGTTGGCTGAGCAGGTTGACCGAATAGACCTGTTGCCGAACTGACAGTCGGGTTGGTGAAAGTTGAGCCAAAACCAAATGTCTTTTTCGGAGTGGACTGACCGAATAGGCCAGTACTGCCGGCGCTAGTGGTGGATGAAACACCGAAACCGCCACCGAGCGCTGGTGTTTGAGACGTCGCCAGACCGGAACCGAAACCAAAACCACCGGTGCTAGCAGCTGATCGTAAGGAAAAGAAAACATACGGTAAGATTATTATAAACTGACATTGAAAGATACTAGGTAAAATCGTGGCCACGAGCATACAACTCCATTGTAACAATATTTGATTGAAACACATACGTGATCGTGAACATATGGGCGGACAAAATAATAAATGCAGAGATGTTTTCTAAAGATGGTCTACAAATCATGTTTATCCTTCTACGGAAGCCCCGCTTACGCACTCGACTACCGAACGTATATCACACGCAACTACTGCCGAATCGGGCGGAAACGTCAATGGCATGGGCTTATGATGTACACACATGATCGGCATCGACCGAAAGAGGTCAACAACAAATACCTGAGCTCGAATTTATATTGGTAAAAATACTAATTTGAGAATTATCTCGCAGTCCTGGGGGCGTAAATTACGACCACACACGAGTGATTTTATTTAATTGTGCTACAGCTTTTTTTAGCGAAAACAGCACTGAGGTGATACGTGCTCTAAGCTAGTTTACATTGGATAGGGGTATTTATGAAAGTACAAGATTGATCCAAGCAAAGTGCCGCACAGTCAGAGACTGCACGTGGGCAAAGATACTGTCAGGTTGCCCAGGCCTAGACGGGTAAGGGGAAGGAAAATAGCATTAGCAGTGAGATTACAGCACGTACTGACATGCAGCTCACTACCGGTGGCTAATCAATTTAGCACGGCGTTAGCTGCGTAGCACGGAGGTGCATCACGATTGCGCATTTGTGCATCGGGTAGCGGTACACTGAAACAACTAATCTGGAAACAATTCACTAAGTAATTGGCTATCCAAGTGCCAATGAATCATCATCATCATCATCATCATCATTGAAAGCATTACACCGGTAACAAGTACCCGTTGCTTAACTGCCATACAACCATGGGAAAGGGTTAGAGCTGAAAAGCTATTGAATCCATAAAAGATTACGCACAACACATTGGGATGTGGTGCCTATACCTCGAATCCACCATGCATTGTTGTGAGCGAGTAGAGCAACATCAGCATGACAGCTTCCTGGCGGCTTTCACTGTCACGTATCATAAGTTTTCCTCGCCATTTCACTTGACAGCAGACAAGGTTAAGCAAACACTCCAAGAAGATGTCTACAACAAGACCGCTAACGAGCACGATTTTGAGATATATCATTAAGGGTTAGAAGCCACTGCGAATTCCAACGAATACTGAGCAACATACGTGAAATTCAGCAGACTGTCACTCTGCCCGATTCCAGGGTTGTGAGTTTAAACATACAAACGACCTTTTGTTAGCGTTAAGCACGGATTGCAATCGTGCCGTATTTCTGTGCGGTGAAGCTTACTTACTTACTTTACTTTGTGCGACTATCTCCTCCTGGAGGATGAGTCGGCTTCAAAGAAGATTCTTGGGAATTTGGGTACAAAGCGGCGGCCCCAGCACCACTCGGCGTTTGTTCGAGTCAGCTTCTCTAGCCTTTGCACAACCAAGTGCGACCTGCAAGGCAGCAGCGAGTTGCCAGAAAGAGGTGGTCTACCAGACTCTGTTCCACGGTTTTCTCCCGAAGCCTTTCCCGCGATCGGGTATCCCACAAGGCACCGGAGGTTTAAAGTCAGGGTTTTCCTTCCCTTAGATGAAATGCCCTCCCAGACTAACGAGCTACATCTGCCCGAAGCAAACTGGTTTTCAGGCGCCAGTCACTCGCCCTCGCCCCTTTTCCTGTTGGTAGAAGCAGTTCCGCCGGGCTCGGGGAGCCACTCGTGCAGGCCAGAAGCTGAACGCATGCCATATGGGAGCATTTTATAAACAGTGGGAGCTTATCCCCACTGCCACCCCCGGCTATGACAACCTTTGGAAGCTTACACTGTGCTAAGCTGATTTGCCGATGGTAGTGAGTTGCATGCGAAACACGCCGAAGTCAAACTTCCTTTTCTATTTTTCTTTGTCATACCTATCTAAGCCAGAGCAACCTGACAGTATTTTGGCCCACGTGCAGTCTATGAGACCTTGCGGCACTTCGTCCGGACCAGGCTTGTAATTTTATAAATAGTGTAAGGCAAATGGCCCTCTAAAAAAGCGGATTTTCGTGTATACAAGCAGCAAGCGAGAAATGAGAAAAAGGATACATGGCACAAATAATCGAGAACTAACCTTGTCCAAAGAGTCCTCCGGTAGTGGAAGCTGCGGGTGCGCCAAAAAGCCCAGTGGTTTTCGGGGCACTTAGGCCACCGAACGCAAAACCAGATTGTTGTTGTTGCTGCTGCTGAGTGGAAAATGCAGTCGAAGTACCGAAAAACGGAGTGGTAGCGGCCGTGGTTTTAGGAGCACCGAAAAGGTTTGTTGTCTGTGTTCCGAAAACAAATGAATGGCTACAGTCGGTGCATGAGAAAAATTGGCAGCGTGAAAGATCCGCTCGTCCGTGAACTTACAGTAGATCCAAAAGGGGCCACCGTGGCTGTAGCGGTTTGTGCTCCAAAGATGCTCGGCTTGGTGGCAGCCGTAGACTGACCGAACAAGAATGACTGTTGTTGCGGTTGTGTCTGGTTAAATCCAAAAACGGACGCCGTGGTCGCAGCTGGTTGAGCTGCGCCAAATAATCCAGTGGCCGCGGGCTGAGTGGTGCTTGTGGCACCAAACAACGGTTTAACGCCAAAGAGTGAGGAAGCTAAAACAACAAGTGTAGCGGTGTGGAAATATTTTCACGTGAAATACGGGTTACACACACACACTACATGGACGACTAGGTACACCAAGAACATACATTGAGTGGGTTGTTGACCGAAAGCGAATCCGGAAGATT
Source organism: Atriophallophorus winterbourni (assembly GCA_013407085.1). Taxonomy (NCBI): domain Eukaryota; kingdom Metazoa; phylum Platyhelminthes; class Trematoda; order Plagiorchiida; family Microphallidae; genus Atriophallophorus; species Atriophallophorus winterbourni. Next base: position 3,855 of record JACCGJ010022756.1, read on the forward strand.
GAGCAGTAGACGGGGCACCAAATAAATTGGTGGTTGTCTGTGGGGTACCGAAAGGTGTGCTGAGACCGAATAGGCCTCCTAAGAACAGACAAAAATTGAAAAGAAATTCAGAAGCGGTCCATTGTGACCATTCACTTGCAGCAACTTAACGGATAAAAAATAAATACACGACGAAGAAAAAGGAATTGCATCACGTGTATCACAGTAAGAAAATACAAATGGAGGGTGATCATTAAACACAGGATAGCTCAATTGAAAAGAAAAACAGTAGAATCGGGGTTTGTAATGACGTCTACATCTCACGTCAACCGTAAGTAATCGATTCGATGAAAAGATGAATAAAAGCAAATCCAATGAATGGCCTTCGCCGCTGAAGTTTAAAACCAAAGCGTTTTCTTGGACGATTTTATTAATTCAACGAAAAATATCTCGCATTTTGTTTGATATTGATATACAAGCAATCGCTGTTGCGTTCTTAGGAAGAATAAACGTGAATGTTTGCGTAAGATGGTATGCGTATGATGAAAATATATAAAACCTGAGTGATATGTGGTCGATTCTTAATCGAAATGGCCAGAGATGTCATCTGCAACATCCAGCAACACGAACATCGCACTAGGGGGTTGTTCAGCCAGCATGGATCGCCAGAAACCCTAGGACGTTTTCGCCAAATTTTGCCGCCAGAGCATCACTACCGTGAATTAGTACGTGAATACAACTGCTTGTATGCATATGGGTATGAAATCGCGAGACTGGGTTCAAGTAAAGTGCAATTGTGAGATACTGTTTTAGGCAGGTAAGTCCGTGTTGATCAACGTCATGTTCTAAGGAGTACAAACCTTGTGTTTGCGTCTGCTGACCGAACAGCGGCTGAGTTGAAGTGCTTGTAGCTCCGAACGGCGAGTTTGTACTGGCACCAAACAACGTGTTTGTCGGTTTGGGTTGCCCAAAAAGAGAACTGGTTGTTGTGCTCGTCTGCGTCGCACCGAACTGAAAAGGTTTGACAGTAGTGGTTGCACCAAACAAGTTTGCCGTTGTGCCGGTTGCAGCAGTGGGACCATTTTGTCGACCTAGCGCATAATCTTGCAGACGAAGTTCCTACAAGCAAATAATGGAATAAACGATCACATCTTTAATATTTCATACGAGGTGGGCAGAAGTACAACTGTGGACATATTAGTTAGTTTGTGCAATCAAAAATAGACTAAACATGCCAACATTATGGTTCGGCAAAATGACAATCAAAATTAGATATATTAAACAATCTAACAATATACCTCAAGACTTTTGTCTTGATATTCTTTCATGGCGGTAATGCACATATGTTTGGCATTGATCTGAGTCGTTTGTGAACCTCGTTGAATAGTTTCCGGTGTGATAGATGGAGTGAATGGTATCGAAGTACCATTGTTTGTCGCGGATGTAGTACTAGTCGTCGCGCCCCAAGCCAGTGTGTTCGTCTGAGTGCTACCACCGAACAAGGAAGATCCACCAGCTGGCTGGCCAAATACGCTGCCGACTGGTTTAGAGGCTGCGCCAAACAAAGTGTTTGTGGCTAAAGAAAACACGAGTTAAATGGAGGAAACGTACTTTGTCCGAAGGCAGAACTCGCAGGAGCACCAAATGTTGCTAAATAGAAAAATATAAAACACTAAGAAAACTTACATTGTGTTCCACCGAACATTCAGATTTTGGGAAATGAGTGCTGAAAGAAATGATAACGACATTATCGTATCAGTCAAGTAAACATGCTTGTCATTAGCAAGTTGAGAAATAATCAGCACAACCGCATGAAAACAAAGAATGTTGTTATAAAACAGAACAGACAAGTAAACTGCTTTGTAATGGGAAATAATACAATTAATCTAGTGAAAGTGGCAGTGAAGTAACATTGACGTGGTTGTTGATATAAACATCGATTAATGGTTTCTCTCAATATGGCATGGGTAGTATCATAACAAGGATAAATCTTGGGTGTGCAGCACTGACAGACTGCAGGCTTGTGAATATATATATATATATATATATATATATATATATATATAGATGTGTGTGTGTGTGTGTGTGTGCGCCAACGGCAGGTACTTTTGTTCTGTGCGGCTAACAACAAAAAAAACACCAGTGCTAAATTATTTTACCAACCGGGAGTGGCGGCATCTTGAGACACACCGGAGTTTCCTGCCATTTTTATTTTTCTTTCTCAATCTGTCATGACCTGGGCAAATCTGATAAGATCCTAGGCGTGCATGTAGTCCCTCAACTGCGCATTGCTTTGCTTTGGATCATGCATGTGCTTTCATACATAAATACATACACACATACATACGCACTATTCAAACCTAATGATTGGCAATGTTTGTGCTGTATGAAGAGGTAGGAGCATCGGTTTGACTCGACTTCTCAGAGCTATCTCAAAAACTTCGAGTCTCACCACTATTTTCTGATATCTATCTAGGCCTGTGCAACCTGTCAGTATATCAGCCCACATGCAGTCTATGACTGTGCGGTACTTTGCTTGGAGTCAGGCTTGTGATTTGATAATATATGTTGTTGTTGTTATCACACAAGTCTTTACAGACGATGTATAGTATGAAAGCAAAAGCCTGATCCAGGCAAAGTGCCGCACAGTCAGAGACTGTACGTGGGCTAAGATACTGACAGGTTGCCCAGGCCTAGACAGATATGAGGAAGAAAACAGAACAGAAAATGGTAGTGAGACTCCAGCGTGTTTCGGCATGCAGCTCACTACCTCTGGCCAATCAATTTAGCACGGTGTTAGCCGAACAGCACAAAGTACTGCACGATTGCACATCTGTGCACATCCCGAAAGGTCATGTCTTTATCTTTGAAACATTGCGATCTTATAAAGTGCTGCTGGAGAGAAAACGTTTGAACATTTCTCAAGCTAAATTATGGAATTATGCAATCGATATCATTCGACGAATCATTGTTCGTGCATAAGCAAAAGGTCTGTACTTTATATCTTGCCTATTTTCTGCAGTCTCTGACTGTGCGGCACTTTGCCTGGATCAGGCTTGTGCTTTCATACATACATCATCATCATCATCAGACAGCATTACACCGGTAGCGCGTACCGAATGCTTAACTGCCACACAACCATGAAAAAGTAAAATCCTAAAAGATGGGGAATGGTGGGACTTAAATAGCTACGGATTCTATAGAAGAGTAAGCACAAACAAACGGGGTAGAGGTGCCTACACCTCGAATGGAACGTGCATCCAAACAAGTTTCGTGAACGACATACATACATACATAGTATTTTGTTAATTCTCTTCTAAAGAAAAACACGCAGCATATATTTCGCGTATACTGTATCAGGGTGAAATAATATACTTTCCATTCCCAGTGCTTGTTTTTCCCTTGTAGTTTTGTAAACATTCATCTGTGCGGAAAATACACAAGGGACTTCATATATCAGATGCTCAATTTCCTTTATTCGAGGGAAAGACAACTGCTTTTTAATCGTGGGATACAAAGAACAAGATATTCATTTGTGTGCTCAGCTGCATTTATTGATATTCTTTTAATTGTGTAGTTTGCCATTACACATCAGGCTCAACAGTTGTAATGGTAAATTACACAAAAGAATGGTAGGAGATGCAGCTCACCACACAAATAAATAACTTCTTATCATCATTATTTTGCTCGAAAATACCGAAATGCTGCAAACGCTTTTAGACCGCTGCATTGTTGCAAATGTTGGTCTTCGAGCTAAACGAAGTGAAAACAGGCATGTTTCTAGCGTCGCAGCAAACGTCCTGCAATTAAACATCCAGGGCTGTCCAATCGAATATGTTCCAGTGTTTAAATATCTCGGTTCAAATATGTTACCCAATGGTCAAGCAAAAGATGGAATGAAGTCAAGGGTTCATCGTGCACTCAAAATGTTTTGCAGTTTAAAGGCAACCTTTGACGCATGTATGGAATCAGCCTCAAAACAAAAATACGTGTTGACCAAGAAGCGATCTGCCACGTCATGTGTGTGATGTGAAAGCACAAGCCTGATCCAGGCGAAGTGCCGCACAGTCAGAGACTGCACGTGGGCTGAGATACTGCCAGGTTGCCTAGGCCTAGACAGCGCTGTCGTACGGACTCGATGGGGTACCTCCAGCCATGATTGAACTTTGCTGCTATATGTTTCATTGCCGTTTTCCACCATTATTATTATACTCTCTTTTGAAGATACTCTACTTCAATTGTTAATTGAATAAAGCTTAGTTTACAGTCAATCGTTTTTCTCACTTGTATTTTTGATCAATCAATCACAACACCTACGCTTTCCTTTCACACACAGCGGTGAAGACTGCGCTAGAATAGCCGCACCCTCCGAAAGACAGATTTAGCGGTCAATAAACTTGTCCTCGACCCTAAACCCGCTCGTACGTTGGCGACAAGGCGATCAAGTGAAGACCTGGCTGTCAACTGTGAAGGAGGATGTAGCTGCCCTGGGAATGCATACTGTCTATAGTGTTCGAAGGTAGGAACGCGAATGGATTATGATTTGCAACGATCTCACTTCCAATCGACGCTTGTAGGCTGGTGTAATTCGAGACATCAATTGAGCCGACTAATCCACCCGTGGAGTTAGTGGCACAGATAAAATCATAAGTGAAACAAAGGTCTGAGTTGTATTGGGAAATGAATACACAAAACTAGACAATTATCAGAACATAATTGAAACTAAAGACTAAACTAAAGAATCAGACTTGACTATAGTGGGTCCACCGAAAAGTACGTTTGTGCTAAATTGTTTTGCCACCAGTTGTGAGCTGCAAGTTACGAAAGCAAAAGTAGGTTGGACTGCCGCAGACACTCCTTTGCCGTCCGGATTCCTCGTGTATGGAACGCACTAAAACTTTCTGTTATTTCTGTTCCATCCCTAATTATTTTTAAAAAACGCATTGACCTCTATTTTTATCAGAGGATACAGAATTCTTGATTATGCTTTTTTCACGCTTATATTCTTTGTGATAAGGCACCATATCTTTCCTTCTTTCCACAGCGTTTCCCGTCCAAGCAAATATGGATCACATTTCCCTTCGACCACTTTGCTGAACTGCTGAAACTTCTTCAGACCTAATGTTCTAACTATCCTGTGGTTATTCCATTGAGCTCGTAGCTTTTTTCCCATAATACACTATTGACTATTGAAGCCTGATCCAGTCTCACTGCCATTGCTATTTTCCTTTCCAATGCCTGTATAGGTATGGACAACCTGACACGTGCAGTCTTTGAGTGTGACACTTATCCCGGATCGGGATTGTGATTTCGCACGTACATATAATCAGACGTGTGGAATATTTTGTGGTATGCTAGGAGTGTTCACACTTTTGGAAAATAGTTTCCATGTTTTCTGAGAATAATTTTAAAGGCGAGAAAGAGCTTCTTTACCGGTAAGCTTAAGAAAATTCTTCACTCGGTGAAGTACGTCTGTTAACAAATGACAAATGCATTTCAAAAACGATAGTGCAGAATTCAACTTAATAATTAAACCTGAGTTGTGCGTAAGATATAAGTTATGCCTATCGGAATTTCTGCAAATAACCAGTGAGGCATATACGTGACTGGCATTACTTCAGTCATACGTTCCAAGATCATTAGACGAAAACATGCCGCCAAAAAATTTGCGCCATTGCAAGTACCTGAGCACTTCAATTTTCAAGGTCAGTAAACCTCATTCTTGTCTCAGTAGATGGCAGTTTGTTGCACACTGTAAGCCCCAAGTATCGAATTGATCGGAGCAAAAAATTAATCTCGATTAAGTTGAACACACAAAACTATTCTACGATGTAAATTCTGTAATTGACTCTTTTAGCCCAACCTCTCTCATCCAGTGCCTGACTTCTTCTTCTTCTTCTTCTTGATAGACGACAGGGGGTCAAGCCCTTGTAAGCCGCATCTCTTTATATCAGCAACATAGTGCAGGAGAACATCAGTTGAAGGAATCCTGTCCAGTGTTGTTCAGCTTCGCCGTGATTACAGGCAATACCTCATCCAGAAGTTGCTTGAATTGGTTTTCAGAGCTTGCTGAGATAACCTCTTCCGGAAGCGCATTCCACAAGTTAACAATTGTTGTTGAGAGCGTGAATCCCTGTGGTAGGCGTAGTGTCCTTCGCTTTTGGAGCTTTAGAGCATGGCCACGGGTTCTTGAGTCCGTCACGAGAGGGAATAACTCGCGCAGTTATGTCAGGAGTGTTGAATCAAAATTAAGTTCAGTTCAAGTGAGAAATTTGTAGGCGTCCATATGTGGATCACATTCGAAACTAAATTGCAAGTAAGGTTGCGCCAATTATTTCCGCCAAGCTGCTGCTAGCAGTGCATCGCTAAAGATATTTTCATCGGTTCTCTTCAGTTCAGTTCAGTTCAGTTCAGTTTGCATGTGACAGTATGTGACTAACTAGCTAATCAACCGTCCAGAATTTCTTTCTGTAGGAAGCTGTAGAGAAGCACCTACCACTGTCAAAACGTTTTTTTATGTTTGTTGAAATCTTCGACGATCACGACGTTAAGAGATCATTCGGATTGTATTTAGGGAGCACTGCGTTATAACCGGTCGTTAATAACCAACTCCGCCAAGGACGGTGTCCAAGCCCGTCTGAGAAAGGAGGAGGGTTGGGCTTAGGGCTAGCAACCCTATCCCGTAAAAACCACATTGCTACGGAAACGATGATAACAGAGCCGTGGTTCGGTCATGTATGCAGGATGGATCCCAGTTCGCATACGAAGGTAGCCATGCACTGGCATCCGCAAGGTAAACGAAAAAGGGGACGGCCCAAGGAAACTTGGCGCAGAACGTTGGAACGCGAACTACATGCACAAGGATTCACGGTGCAGACGGCAACGGAGGCAGCGACAGACCGATACCACTGGCGTGAAGTTGTCTTCGCCTCATGTGCCACCCGGCACGGAGAGGACTGAATGAATGAATGAATGCGTTATAACCGGTGTTGAAATGAGAAAACGCTGATCCGCTTCAAAAGCACGGTGAGAGGTCAACTAAAGTAGAATCCTGGAAAAAAGCAGAAAACTCTGGTATTTTACTTGCTTTTCGGGATAGCGCTACAAATAGTGATCTACTTAAGCTTGTATAGCAATTAGGGAAAGTATTCAAGAAATAATTTACACCAGTTGGGGTCCAAACCCTGCTTGAAACTCGCAACGAAACTGCGGGATATAAGTTCTTCTGAAAGAATGTTCCAGAAGTTTACCATCCTAAGTGTTCCATAAAGTCTAGTCTAAATTGCTTCTTAGCAATTTTAAGTGAATGGCCCCGGTTGCCCAGATGGGAACTTAAGGTAAAGAAGTCGTTCATTGGAACGCCACTTAAACCCTTCAAGATCTCGAAGGTTTCAATTAATTCGCCTCTTAAACAACGGTACCTAAGGGAAAAAAGATCGATAGATTTCAGGCGTGAAGCGTACGGTTTCCCTTGCTGACCCGTAATAATGCAAGTTTCGAGATGCTGTACGCTCTCAAGTCAAAGGATTTCCTTCTTGTAATGAGAAAACCAGGCATGAACACAATAGTTAAGATGCGGCCGAACTAATGCCCTGTAATGTGGCAGTAATACATAAGGTCTTTTGATTGATAGCACAGATTTCAGCCAAAAATCACCGTGTGTGCACGCTGAGATGCAGACGCACATTGGTCATCTCATTTGAAGTTAGTCCAATCCTGTACTACTGAATCCTTAACACACTGTGTAGCGTACAAACTGAAAGAATTTGTCGATACCTGGATCGAAATCTCATCACCCTGCGCTCACAAGTGTTTGCTCTTTATTAAGTTTCCATGGGAGTTCCTACGGGTATTACCAGTTTATGTCGTGCTCAAGGTCGTGCATTAAGGTATTTTCATCGGTTCATCCGATGAAATTCACATCATGCGTGAAAAATAAACACGAGAATTTCAAGGCAGATAACAAGTTATCAATGAAAATCACGAATAGCAGAGGACCGAGGAACATTTGAGACCAAACGGATCACATCATAATGGCTAAACAACCTGGATCCTTTACGAATTCTGAATGTCCTACCGGATAGTATTATTGAACATACATAAGCATTATAATAAGGTTAATTAGCAAACTGAGGCGATGTGGTGGATGTTAGACGAGAAATCAAATTCTATAAGTTACAAACGGCCAATGATACCAATGCAATGGAGCTAACGAAAGACCGTTATTTGTTGCTTAGTTTGCAAGTGCAGCCAAATCATTGTTCAGTCGAACTATATAAGTTTGTGCTTGATTAGCTAGGAAAGTGAGAACGACTTTCATGCCATCAGCGAATAACAAGAGTTTACACAGTAACGGGTCTAATACACTGCGTTGAATGACTCCACCGGGTATAAGCAGGCGGCGAGATCGTGGCCATTGACTTGAACAAAGTAAGTGCGATCGGTAAGAAAAGAAGTTTGCTAGAAAAAAGATTACCTCAGATGCCATATAATTCAAGTTCTGATATGTATAACACGTGCTGAACAGTATCAAAAGCCTCAGTTATGTCTAGGAAGACAACTATGACTGCGAACCCTCCACAATTGATGTAGTGATATATTCAAGGTATTCGAGCTGACATGTAATGCAAGAACTTTTATTTATGAATCCGCGCTGAATTCCAGAGAATAAACGTGGATATAAGTGAATGAAGACAGCATTTTTCCTGTTTTTTCAGGTAATCTAGATAGAATACTATGGTTAATTTGGCTTCGAGCCAGATTTATTTCTGGGTCTAACGACAGAGTGTTTACATTCTAAACGGAAGATTCCAGATTCTATTGAAGTGTTAAATATGTTCAGTAGAAAAAATTGAAATCATCACCACCAATTCTGCAAGTGAAACGTGAAATATCCTTTGTGTCTGGCTTGAAACTCAACTAAGTTTGCTTGCACACTTCATTAATGTCGTTCACAAGTATGCATATAGTTTGTAATACAATGACTTACTTGACTTACTTGACTGAATCCCTTGAGTTCTTGGAGGAACATAGGGCCTCAGCAACTTGTCTCCAGTTTGGTCTGCCCATAGCAGCCAGTTTGATGTCGTTCCAGTTAAGTCCACACTTGCGGATTTCCTCTTCACACGAGCGCTTCCAAGATAGCCTTGGGCGTCCGACCCGTCTCTTCCCGATTGGGTTCCATACCAGAGCATGACGCGTGATGTCATCATAAGGTTTCCGCAAGGTGTGCCCAACCCATCTCCACTTTCTTCTACTGATCTGCTGGGCGATCGGGTCCTCAGCAGCAATCTGCCACAGGTCTTGATTCCTTATCTTTTCTGGCCATTTTACCCCAATAATTCGACGAAGGCAATTATTGTGGAATGATTGCAAGCGGCCAGAAGACTTTGCTGTCACTCGCCAGGTTTCCGATCCATAGAGTAGCACGGATTTGACGTTGCTTCTGAATATACGGAGTTTCGTGCGTTTTGATAGAACCTTCGACTCCCAAATGGGTTTCAAAGCTATGAACGCGTATCTTGCTTTGCCGATTCTGGCGACTATGTCTTCGTCCGTGCCACCACTTATTGAAACAATGCTGCCGAGGTAGACGAATTGCGTGACGTCTTTGACTGCTTTACCATTGATGGTGATTGATGGGTGCTTATCAGTTAGCACACGGAGGACTTCTGTTTTTTCGGTATTCACGCGTAGTCCTGCATATGAAGCAAAGTGTGCTAGTCTATCGGTCTTTCTCTGAAGACGTTGGGGGTCACGTGATATCAAGCAGACATCATCAGCGTATTCCAGATCCTCCAAATGCTCGGATTCCTTCCAATCGATACCATTCCTCTCACCTTTTACTGTCTGTTTCATTATCCAGTCTATTACCAACAGAAAAATCATTGGGGACAACAGGCATCCCTGGCGAACGCCAGTCTCAACTGCAAATGGATCGGTCAGTCTTCCGTTGTGAATTACCTGACAGGAGGCACCTTCATACAGCTGCTTTATGAGGTCTATGTACAGCGGTGGGACCCCATAGTGTGGCAAAAGCTTCCATATGAATTCGCGGTCCACACTGTCGAAGGCTTTCTCAAAATCTATGAAGTTGAGGCAAAGAGGCGATTGCCATTCAATGCTTTGTTCAATTATTATGCGGAGGGTCGCAATTTGGTCGATACCAGACTTTTGTTTTCTGAAGCCTGATTGCTCTGGCCGTAACACTTGGTCGATAGCGTCGCGCAAACGCATAAGGATGATGCGTGTAAGTACTTTACTAGGGACTGAGAGCAGCATGATACCTCGCCAGTTTTTGCATAGCCTCAGATCCCCTTTCTTAGGAAGTTTGACCAAATGACCTCTCTTCCAATCATTTGGGACCCGTCTTTCTGACCAGATTTTCTGCAGCAGAGGAAGTAACATATCAGCCGAGGTGTCCAAATCAGCCTTCAGAGCTTCTGGTGGAATCCCATCTGGGCCTGGTGCTTTGCCATTCTTTAGCGATTTTAAGGCAAAAAGGATTTCATTTCGACCGGGGGGTCGGTGTTTACGTCTAGCAAATTTGCTGCAGGTGGGATGTCAGTGACTGAAGTAGGTGCTGGTCGATTTAGGAGTTCCTTGAAGTGCTCCATCCATCGCTTTCTTTGCACCGATTCCTGACTGATAAGGTTACCTTCACCGTCCTTTATTATTTTGCCGTAAGGTATTTTCCTTCCTGATAAGGTTCTGGTAATGTTGTAGACGGTGTTCAGGTCTCTCTTTTCTGCTGCATTTTCCGCCTCCGTTGCCAGCATTTCATAGAACCGCCTCTTGTCACTTCTGGCACTTCGTTTCACGTCTTTATTTAGGGAGCCGTATTGTTTGATCAGTTGGTTTTTCTGCTTGGTGTCCTTACACCGGAGATCTGTTGTTTCAGCTGCCTTCTCGAGTTGATCAGTGTCCAAGTCTCACTCGAGATCCACTCTTTGTCTTTCTTTACCCGTCTGCCAATTACGTGCTTACAAGTGTCTTGCCAACAGTCTTTCAGAGCGGTCCAGTGTTCATTTATTGGGAGTTCAGGGGTTAAGTTGTTGAGCAATTCGAATCTGTTTTTCAGTGAGATTGAGAAAATCTCTGTTGTACGCTCTTATCTTAGATTCTGCGTGTGATACTTTACACTAGGCCGACTGCCTGTTTCGTAGAAAACTCTCAACCTGATTTTAATTTTGGCCATTAGAAGGTAGTGGTCTGAAGCAACATCTGCACCTCGCATTACGCGTGTATCAAGGAGACTATGTCTCCATTTTCGTGAAATCGATAGGTGATCGATTTGATTGGCAGTAACACCAACAGGTGATGTTCAGATGGCCTTGTGGATGTTTCGGTGTTGAAAGATGCTGCCTCCGATGACCAGATCGTTGAGCGCGCAAAAATCTGCGAAAAATTCACTGTTCTCATCCATTTCACCTAGGGCATGCGTATCCATCACAGATTCTCTCCCTGTGTTGTCTGGACCCAATTTCGCGTTCCTGTCACCCATCAAAATCTTGATATCTCGCTCGGGTGTCTTGTCTAGGACAGACTGCAGACGCACGTAAAATTCTTCTTTCGACTCAAGGCTAGCATTGTTCGTGGGCGCATAACATTGAATTACCGTCACATTTCTCAGATTGGAGTTGAATCTGGCTGTGATTATCCGTGAGTCAACGGGTTCCCATCCAATGAGAGCGCTAGCATCTATTGGGGATAACATAATGGCGACGCCTTCTGAATGACTATGGTTCTCATCTTCATGACCCGAGTAAATATTCCGTTCCCCGGATGTCAAAACCAACATACCAGATCCATTTCATCTACTTTCACATATTCCCAGCAGTTATATACCATACCATTGCATTTTTTCCGCGACCTATGCAGAATTTCCGGTCTCATACATCGTACAAACGTTCCACGTGGCAATCTTTGTTGTTGCTTTCATCGACAGAAGATTCATCTGCTGATTGGCTTTCGGTGGGCTTTCACCAGTCTGCTTCATTTTTACCTCAGATTAGGTTTCTTCTCAATTCAAGCATGCAGATGTTACTTTGGTATGACATGTTGCTTTGGTTTCAGTAGCGGTTTGAGGTTTTTACAGAGTGAGGTTGCCGACCCCGAGTCTAACCCTCCTCTTTTAGCAGACGGGCTTGGGACCGTCCTCAGTGGAGTATTGTGATTGTGTAATCCGCAGGAAGCGGAGGTTTGGAGTCAGGGTTTCCATCCCCTAGATGGACTGCCCTTCCAGGCTGACAAGCTCCATCTACCCGAAGCGAACTGGTTTTCAGGCGTTAGTCACCCGCCTTCGCCCCTTCTCCTGTCAGTAGAAGCAGTTCCGCCACGAGCAGGCCAGGAGTTGGGCTTCGGTTGTCAGAGGCTATTCGAGACGCACGCCGTATGGGAGCATTTTGTTGGTAGCGGGAGCTTATCCCCACCACCACCCCCGGCTGTGACAACCTTGGTGTCCGGAATGTTCTATTGATATCTGTATAGATAGGAGTATAGTATGTGGCAATAAAATATATAAGAAATTCTTCATGGATTGCATTAGGGTCTGTAATTCTCATTTCTGCAGAATTTAAATCCCGATCCTGAATAATGAAATCTACTTCGCTGATTGAATTTACTGATCGGAATTTAAATAGTCTGCTAAGTGATTTTACCTTATCACAACTGTTCAGTGCTCCATTTTCTGAGCAATGTGTGGTCTAGAATAAATTTGTGGTCACTTAATAGTACATGTGATCTTAAACGAGCAAAAATATCATTATTGTTTATTGCAACTGTAGACCATTCTATTATATTCTTTTCATTTTCTCTAGCCAAGTTTGTTTTCTGCGATTTTCAGTACTGCGAGCTCTGTCGATTAAACCTATAATTTTTGAATAGTACGTAGAAGATATAGTAGCAATTTTATTCGAAATGAAGAGATGAGATAAATTTCCTATCCTTATGTGTGTTGAGAGTAGGATCCTATCTATGTAACGGTAAGGATTTAGTAGGTTTGTAAGAGCATGGAAAACGGATTTTAGGGATTAACACAGCATTTAGGGGGTGTGATTAATTGACTTGGATTCACCTGTCTACGTTGGAGAACTTAGCATTGGTCAAGAAAATGCCACTTATAAATGAAAACTGTTATTATTGACACCCTTGGTCTGACGTAACTTCTGTTCAGAAGCGAAAAGTTATTAAAGAACCTGCTGCAACCGATTCATTGTAAACATTGTTTTCATGACAGACAGACGAAAATCCCCCTTTTTCCTTTTTTCTTTCTTTCATCATGTTCCTCTTCCATAGTATACTTGTTGGCACATCGTCTATAAAGACTTGTGTGATGATAATAATAATAATTGTTTTCGTGATTATGGACTCCAGATTGGTCTCGATTATTTTCGAAAACCTGCCCTAAGCCATTCGTAGCAAACTTTCTTTTCATGATTAAGGACACCTAATTTGTTTCGAATATTTTCAAATAATAAAGAACGTTGTGCAGTAGCATGGAGTAGGAGTTAGTTAAAACATTTTCATTAGAACGGCTAAATCGTTAACCTACTTCATCAAATCTGGACCAGCTAAGACATCCTAAAATCACAGACACCTCGAAGGGGATACCAGGAAACTTCTTACTATCATATTTCTTACTATCTATAAAAGGGTCGGAGGCCACTGCAAGAATCTACGCTGATGTGCCGTGATGGGAAATATCACTGAACGCTAAGCAACAAACTCAAACGTAGCTGGAGGATGGTCGAATTTTGATCCCTTTGGGAGTCATAGAAGTTATGAAGCAATCGATAAAACAATGCAGCGCAAACACGATCAGCTACAATGGAGATTCAGCTAAATTAAATGACTCTCAATAAATTCAAGGTTGGGGGTGAACTTCGTAAACTGAACTAAAACAAGTCTCCGGGGGCAAACAGAATTACCCCCACCATACATATCAATTTGGCTTTGTTTTGACAGCTCCTCGAATGCTCCTATTCAATTTCGGACCACATGAATAAACAATACCAATGCAGTGGAAAGCAGAGATGATACCACCAATTTTTATAGGTCGTTGCATTTCAGACACAGCAAACTATAGACAGCGATAACATTACTTCCAGTGATCTGTTCATTAATGAAATGTCTTGAGAATGCGCACGTTGGAGAACATCTAAAAAAATTGAAATATTTAGACCGCAGCACAACACGGTTTTCGAAGAAACCGTTGCTGTTCACCTAACATTGTGACAACTTTCGATAGTGGATCCAAGGCACTAGACTGAGGTATGGCCGTACATGCTTGTTACATCAATATTTTCAAAGCTTCCTATGAAGTCACCCATGACATTTTTATAAAAATTTGCAAAAGTTATGGAATAACGGTGATGTTGAGGAATCAAATAAGGGACTATCTTACTGATAGACATCTCTAAGTTCGCGTTGGCAGCCTTCTTTCTGAAGAACTAGACCTCACAATTAAAATTCAGCGATGTTCAATAATTGGACCTCTTCTGTTTCTTGTGTATATGAATAACGTAGTGAAAGATATTGGATGTAGTTTGATAGTGTTTACCGATGATATTAAAATATAGACGCGTGTTAGGTTGGTAAATAAATATATGGCAATACAACAAATTCTGTTCACCTTACTTCGTTGGTCCCAAACAAATAAGTTACTTTTTAACTATGAGAAATGCAAAATGTTGCGGATCGGAAAATGTTTGTACTTCACGTATGACGTATGTACTTCCAGTTATGGAATATTCCAAATATGACCGGGCACCATGGCTAAGAAATTATATCAAACTATTTGATAGGATTTATCATCGTGCGACAAAGTTGGTCTCCCAGTTACACAAATTTGCCTTTCAAAACGCGTTTTGGAAACTAAATCTACACGATTTTCCAAATGACGGATACGAACTGACCTCTTGTAGGCATTCAAAATCTTGTATTCTGAAAACCATCACATTGAACAATTGCTAAAGCTCAATGACCTTACTCAAACACGAGAACATTAAATGTCTTTAAGCATTATAATTGGATATTCGTCGTAATTTTTGACCGTCAAAATTGGGTACACTTGGAACATTTCGCCCGAAGAAATCATGCGCTCGGAATTATTTTAGGTTTAAACGTTTAAGCTCGATCAGTATATGACGACGTATGTGGTATGTAACTGTCCTTATAGATTTTTGCCAGATTTATATTTTCACTTGATATACCTAGTCATCCTAGTGTTATTATCAAGCTTTTTCTACCATTAAGCTTTGTGAGTTCTGTGTTCTGAGCTTGACACATGAGATCTTGTCATGACCATCACAGAAAAATATCTCGGTATATGAGTTTCGTATAATCTTAAGCATGAACATTGGCGAACAGTGTACAATGAAGACTGTCGCATCATCATTCTTCTAAAAAAGATATTCAGGAATATCGAGCCCGCAAACTTACTCCAGATCATTGAAACGGAAGTACGTCCACCAACATAAAAGCTCATTTGCTGCATTTTCATCACATACAAACCACGACCGGTTTGGTGCTGTTTGCACTCATTAAGTAGGGACGGTAATTACGTCCTGGTAACGAATATTCTACCTCAGCCGGGATAGAACTTAATTTACGCGATTTTACCCAACGACGGATACTGAGTGACCTTCTGTTGGCATTAAAAATCTTGAGTAATAAAAATCATTCCCTCAAACATATGATAAACCCCTATGTCTTTATCGAACACAAAAACATTGAAAGGCCTCATGCATTCCGCATTCTCCATTTGATATTTGTCTTAATATTTTCTCCGTCTGAATTTGTTATACTTGGAACATTCAGCATTAAGAAAACATATGCTGAGACTCACTTGAAATATATGCTTTTACACTCAATGAGTATATGAAGAACCATGCTGTACGTGACTCTCCCTATGGATCTTTGGATGATTTAAACTTTCTTCTCAAAATTCTTCGTCATGGTTATCGTTAAGCTTACCTCTTTTCCTACCACGAAAATTCCTGAGTTCTGAGTACTGTATGTGTATCATTCAAACCAATCAAAATTGTCTAACGTTCAAACTCACATTCAAAAACGCTTATTAAGTATGTTCATGGGGTTGGCCACAAGAGTTGATTTTATAGATATCGAAAGAAATTTGGTTGGAAATAAAATAAGTTGCATGGCCCAAAATATTACAAAGAGAATATAGATCATATGACAATTTTCTTATTAGAGGAAAGTGAGGCGTACGTTTTAATTGATAAAAGATTATTAAAAACAATTTAATTATTCGGTATTTTAAACTGGTAAACCGAGCGCACTTATCTTGCAAAGAATTTTAGCTCTGTTCTAATTCTGATTGAAACGTACACAATATTATATTATATTAACAACCCGAGAAGTATTTTGATTTTAAAATAAGTTGCCTGCTATCGTCACCAAATAAATTGTGTTGAAATATATTGTATTGTTTGCTTGTGCATGATTTGTTTGCAATTATCGGTTAATTGTGATGGAAAAAATAATTGATAACAGTCTGTGGGCGTTATATCCATTATCAAAATGGGTGAAAGCTCTCCTCGAGAAAGCTTGGCGGAGAGCACAGAAATTGGTGAATCGTTTCCGCTGGTTCACTTATGGAGATCCTCTTGACAAGTTTCGTCTGCTTCCAATGGGGAATAGACGTATACCTTTTGACCTCCTTGTTACCTACCACACATCTATACCAATATACGACGGTTACACTCCCGATACTCAACTTCAGTACAATTATTCAACAATACATGTCTCTGATTTCAGAAGACTTTTTACGCTGAAATTGGTAAAAGACTGTTCGGGCAATGATGATTCGAATGAAGGCACTTTTAAGTGGAAATAGAGTTGAAAATTGTGATATATAAGGTATATGTGCGGCTACCGAAGTTTCATAAATCAGGATTTTGAAATAAAATTTCATGGAGTGATTTTTAGCACGTTGTATGATAGTAATTATTTTTTGGATTATTATATATTGTTCGGCAAGAATGTAACTTCTATGTGATTCATCCATGTACGCTAGACTCTAATGAAGAATGAAGTGCTTAGTTCCCGGTTATTAATCTACTGAGATATTGGATATCATTTGGGAGATTTGGCCTTTCATATCTTGATGGGAATACTATATTTGAGGGTTTAGACTAGTTGACTAGAGATATTCGTCTAAGCGTAATTTGGACTCGAAAGATTATGTATTTCACATAAATGTTTCTCTGATGAGAGAAAAATGCGATCTACACCAGTTAGTCAACATGTGTGTGAATAACAAAACAGCGTAATATATTACATTAATCATACGTTGAGACCATGCTCGTTAAACCTATTTTCGCATGTTATTAAAAATATGTGTTGTGCTTACTCTGGTATTTGATTGCAATCTATGTTGAAGAACTGTGATTCTGTTCTCATAAGAAATGTTGGTATAGCATTCGTTTTGCTCTCTAGCTTTAAAAACACAGTACTGCATGCAAATAACTAATAAATAGTCTATTCAAGTAGCGTGAAATAACTTTGAATTACTATCTTGATTCTATGATAGTGATTAATGGGGAATGTTTGAGCTCCTTGTAGAGATTTTATTACGTAAATCAATCTGAGGTGAGAAAAATAGTAGAACATTAAATATATTCAACACACAGCGACGATTCAGCATTCAACACTACTGTTTCAGAATGGCTATTGGTTCATAATAAACACAAAATTAAATGTCCGGAATATGAATTAGTTTTTATTACCTGTGTGAACCAGAGGTAAATTTAGTCATAAACTGGGGAAATCGAGAGTAGAGCACAAATAAATGTTTAATTTAAATTGTAGACTTTACTATATTTATACAGACTGAATTCTGATGAGATCAGACATCTGCATAATAAAATTAACATTATGAAGTGTGACATATATCACATGCAAACTAGACTCAGTTTCCTACTTGAAGTTCGAAGTCCAAATAATATTATCGGTGGTTAAAATAGGTATAAACTTGTTTGCAAGTGTAAACGAAGAATAGATTGGATTATTCTTTGTATAAGTTTATAGATCCAACCGTACAGGTCATCTAACAAATTGCAGCAGAATATTTAGATTTCGGAACCAATCCAATTTGCTTATAATCAATAATGATGAAACTCAGTGGAACAAACTCATTCATGTGGATTTGAATTATATAATAGCTAATCTATTGTTTCTCCGAACTGTGACACTACTAGATATTTTAATATCATTGAAACGTAAGCTTTTGGCCTTTATATTTACTGAATCGAACTCGGTCATAAATGTAGAAGAATAGGAATTTTGTGAAAGCAAATGAAATTATGTAATCCCTCTTTAGCGAAATCCTGAATGGATCCATGAATAAGGTAATTATAAATTGAGACTTTTACCAAAATGAAATTTAAAATACTCATTCGGATGCATTTCCATCGCACACCATACCACCGGTTCCGCATTGTTTTTATTCACCAGGTAGGCACAATAGGATCGAGATTCACCAGCGCTTGTAATTTACTTTCATGATAAATGACCAAAAATAACTGCGCAACAGAATAAATTGAACGAACTAACGTAGAGATCGATTGAGTAAGAATCCTCTGAAATATAAAAATGAATTCCAACGAAAGCAGGATAAATTCACGCACAAATATGTAGTACATGATATCCTATGTGCAAAATGAGTTTAAATGTTTGAGGATCCGTTAATACAAAATTCTCTCATGGAGAAACGCAAAATTACTTCTCGATCGTAGAAGAAGACGAAATCATAGTATCAAATTATTAGTAACTGTGAAAATCAAGCAAAGAACAGATCAATATACACAGGTAAAATTTTTGTGTATAAATAGGAAGATTCATAAAGACGAATCAATACAATACTTTCTAAACAGACTTGAAAAAGGATCACGTAATGCGCATACTTTTCATACAGTCAGCTAAAGATATAGAACAAGTTTTCTGCTCTGAGTGTAACCAGGGCTGAAATGGACAATAGGAATCGGGTGAACAATGGCAAAAATTAGACACATGATTATAACACGGCTGTATTGATAGGGCTACATTAGTTCTGCTAAATCTAATTGCAAATAATCAATTAAACTCTATCGCAACGAACAAACATTAGCAATACAAATTATTGGGGTAATGCTCCACAACTTCGTGCGGGCAACGATAGCATGTTTGGAACTGTTTGAAAGCAGAGTCACTTTGCACAAAAACAACAGAAAAAATTTCAAGATGAAGTGATTTAATTTGATCTATATTGCGATGATGAGGCGTGAAATTCAGCTTCATCATAAACGATTGCAAACGAGAAATGTTCTCTCACAGAAAATGATGGTGACGTGGTACAACAAGTTTCCAAGGAAGGCACAGGTGGTAGAAAAACTGATTAAGCTGCTAAGCATTTCATGTCTTCTTTGATTGTCGAACGAATTTCTAGAAGAGAAGAGGATAAACTTTCAGTCCATCTATTAGTATCAGCTTGGAATGTTGAGGAGGCTTCGAACTGCGTTTGACGCGTTTCAGAAATCAATTGGAGTTACGATTGTAGGTAATGATTTGCATGAGTTGGCAAACAAGTAGTCGATACAAAAATCTCGGAATAATTTTAATTCAAACTGAACGCTGTTTTCCGATATGACGATAGTTGATCTGCCTAAATAAGCATTCCTATGTTCGCCGAAGGCCCGTGCTACAGTCTCAGAACATGTATTTTTGATTTGAACAGCAATTGGCCTTCAAGTAAAATGATCAATCGCCGTTAGGATATAAGAATATTCGTTTGATGATGGCAAATGACAGACGACATCACGAAGCACGCGAGTTAAACGACCGTTAGGATGCCTGAATTAAGAGTAATTTGCGCTAGTTTGTTAAATTATTTTCTCCTTCTGACAAGAGGTGCGATGGTAAACCGAGGTTCGCATATGCTTTATAATTGACAGCTTAGCAAAACGAAGTGTGATAAGCCTCAACGTAGCGAACCTTCTAGGAATAATCACCAAACTGTTCATACAATGCACGACTCGGTTTATCCAAGAATATACATTATTATTATTACTGGAATGCAAATGATCGAAAATAGCACGTCGGAGATGAAGACATTGAACGGTCCGATAATCCAAATTGAATTATCTTATATTAGCAGTTTTGTGTGAATAGATTTGTTGTTGATTCAAGGATCAAAATTAGGCAACCTCCGTTGTTTCCGTTTCATTTTGGCAGTTGACCAAAAGGGAAAGACAGAATTGTGTCCCAAATACGACAGCGATGATAGGTATTGATGTAGGAACGGCGACCATGTTTGTTTCATATTTTGCGTAATGAATCTCATTTAATATTTGACGTATTTAGTCCACGTCTCTAATCTCGCTTGATGGTTGAATGTAAGACATGAAAAGTGAAACAAATATCAGTGATACTTATGACCATGGCCTTATAACTCTCCATTTGCAACTGTGAGCCAGATTTCGTTGTTTGCTTATCATTGCGCCATCTTCGTTAGTGACTTCTTGGCTCACTTCTGTCTAATCGTCAAAATATAACAATGGAAATTAATGCATACTGAAACTTAATTGAATTATCAGTCATCGCTACGATATCCATTATCCATATTATCAAGCCTATCAACATAGAAATGTTTACAATAAGTTTAATTTTGCATGAATTCCCATCTATTCAACACCGACAGATATTGTGGCGCTTTCTGTGAAACACAACATTGCCAATATCGGAGTATCTGTTTCTTTTAGACATATGGGACTCAAACTTTTCAAACTCATAATGATAAAAGCCTAGTTTGAGGAGTTGCTGAAGTTTATAATCACTTGCCTTACATTCAGCTCCCGGTGGTCACCACAACATAAGTTTCCCAAGATACCTCGGATGTGTGAAACTAAGCAATGACTATCTCGCTCTTGAACACCGAACTACGCCAGATATATACCCGGTGCCGCACATCAAGCCTTACTATTTGAATCGTTCTGATAACACCATTCGTAACGAGCTTGATGTCGTTCGTGATCGCCACCACACTTTCACTCGTATGCCAACCTTTATTCGAGAAATACTTTACAAACTTTTAAGCTTTTCTTCAACAATGTTCAGCAAAGCTTGCTTTTCTTATCCTTATGGCCAACAATATTCATGTTTCTGAACGTTCCGAAAATAAAGCGATCAAGATCAAACACGTTAGATGCATTGCTGCTTCCAATCTGGATTTCCTGAAGCTTAGCCTGAGTCCATTCACTAAAATAAATAAATTTATTCTTGGAAATCCAAGGCATGTTAAACATGATCAATAATTTCCAAAAGCTTTGTACAAGCAGATTATAGGATGTACATTTGCAAAAACAATTTGTTCAAGGTCATTTGTTTCAGCGGAATTTATCGTTCAATAAATGTAAAGGTAACGGTATTTAAAGTTGCTTCCAGGTAATCCGTACGTGATTTGATATATTACGAAAACACAACTATTGCAAGGAAAAGTCTAGAATGTTTCCGGCAACACTGATGATCAATTGATAAAGTCCATCAAAGATGCGCGAAGAATCTCTATTGTTAATGTTCCAAGCTTTTTCATTTTGATTGTTGTAAATAGATTGATCTTTCCTGACCATGAGCCGTTTTTTGTCCGCTAGGTGAAGGTGGTTTATTCCAATAGTTTGAGGTCTGGGGGCCAGTTTCATTTTAGTGCGGATTGAGAATTTTGCTGTGGAGAGAAAAACTCAGAGGCGAGAGAATGTTATTTCGAACGATATGAACGATTATTTAATATCAATAACCAGGAATGCCATTATTATATAAATCATCAGGTAGAACATTTAAATTAAGTAGATTGCGAATTTTATCAACGGTAAGAAATGAAGCTAGATGTGATTTGAATTCATTTAAAGAGGAACTGAGTCTTATATTTTTTGGAAGAAGATTCCACAGTTTAGCATATTTAGTCAAGAAGAAAACTGTTCCTCACTTTTAGTCGAAACCTTGGTTTCACTAATAGTTCTTTTCACTTGTTTCTCACGCGATATTAGAATCATTGCCCGTATATGACTATTCGAACGTATTCCATG
>JACCGJ010022757.1:0-23630 GCA_013407085.1 Atriophallophorus winterbourni
GCGTGCTTCTCAAAATACCTCGAACAACCAAGTCCAACTCCTGGCCTGCACGAGTGGCTTTCACAAGCCCGGCGGAACTGCTCTTACTGACAGGAGAAGGGGCGAAGGCGGGTGACTGGCGCCTTAAAATCAGTTTGCTCCGGGCAGATGGAGCTCGTCAGCTACTGGCAGTCCATCTAGGGGAAGGAAAACCCTGACCCCAACCCCCCACGGCCTTGTGGGTTACCCGATTGCGGGAAAGGCTTCGGGAGAAAACCCCGAGGAAAATCCGGAGAGAAGTCCCGTAGGTAGATAACTAGCGCACAGCGAGTTTATCTGCCAACTCCCTGCTGCCTTGTAGGTTGCACTTGGCTGTGCAAAGGCTAGAGAAGTGTACTCGAACAAACACCGAGAGGTGCTGGGGACATCACTTGTACACTACCCTTAGAAACCTTCATGATGTTGTTTCTGGGTTCTGCTTACCGTCTACGGAGTTCGCAGATGGAAACGAGACGATCTCGCCTCCGATCGACGTGCGTGGGCTGGTGCGATCCGAGACATCAATGAAGCCGACTAATCCACCCGTGGAGCCAGCTTCTCAAAAGTAAAAAGTAAAGTAAGTACCTTGGTTTCTGACTTGAAGCTCAGCAACCACTTTTCCTAAATTGTGTACTTCCCGGGCAAGAGCGCGAACATCCTTATTCGGGTCAGTGTGAACCCCTCGATTAGCTTTAACTTGCTTCAAGGGAGCCTTTGAAGGACAGAGGGATGGCGATTGTTTCGCCTTCTTTGATCTCAATGGAGTGGTTTGCTGGCTAGATGTAGGCGGGACAACTGACCTAGCTACTTCGGCAGACGTTTTGGGCTTCGGAGACGGACGTGGAAAAGAACTCTTACGTTCCTCACGACGCTTACGCTCCTAAACCAAAGTTCCAACGGACTTCATGCAATCAGCGCATAGCCATGTAAGACATCGATAGGCCGTATAAACCTTAAATTAAGCTGACGAAAGTCCAGAGCATTTGGGATGAGCCCAACGCAGTCACACGTCACAGTCTATAACTTTGGAAACCATTTTGTTGCAGCTAGAGATGAGGCAAAGACAAGAATTTTGAATCATTTCGAAAATGTAATCAAAGAATCAGAAATTTAATGAATTTCGAAAAATAAAAAGCGGTGAGAAAGTTAACGCATGTTGCATGTCCAATCGAATGAAAAGATAATGAACAGCAATTTATTTCAACAATTACGAAAAAATGAAAAAGAAACGCTTTTTTGTGTTTCAAAATGATTTTTTTTATTTTTTGTGGTTTTTGGCCATGAATATGCATGCATGTAGTCTCAAGGGTAATGCTCGTAAATACCACATGCCACCGTTTGTCCAGCCCATGTTTGAACGCAATTACTGAAGTTGCCGAGATTAGTTCTGCGGGAAGTGAGTTCCACGCGTTCAGTATACGGATGCTAAAGAAATGCGTTCTGAAATCGAGCCTGGTGTGCTGTTTACTTAGCTTAAGACTGTGCCCTAGTGTACGAACCAACGAAGAGAACCGAAAAAAGTCATCGAATGCGAGACAACTTAAACCTTTTACAACCTCGAAGGTCTCCATAAGATCTCCCCTAAGTTGTCTTCTCCTAAGCGAGAAACGTTCCAGGGCAAAAAGACGATTTTCATAATTGGTGTGTGCTAACCACTCGATCATGCGAGTGGCCAGCATCTGTACAATTGTTAACTGCACGATATCCTTCTGGTAATACGGCTTCCAAGCCTGGATACAGTATTCTAAGTGTGGCTTTTCTATTGCCTTGTAGAATGGCAATAGCACCCCAGCTTTTCTGCAAGTGAGCACTGAACGTAGTCTAAAGAGTTCCCTCCTTGCCCTTTTAGCCGCAGCATCAAATCGGTCAGCCCACTCAAAGTATGCGGAGACTACGATTCCTAGGTCCTTAGTAGATTTTACCGTACGGAACTCCGTGTGGGCTGAGGGTGTAAAGACAATCATGTTGCCTGCCAGTGTAGAGAGCAAGTTACTTTTATCTTGGTTAAGGGGAAGATCCCACTTAACCGCCTATGCCGTTACAGATTCCACGTCACTTATCAGATCGGAGTTATCTGACCCACTGAAAATTTTACCGTCGTCAGCTAAAATATAACAGGGTGAGTGCAGTTGGGTGGCTAGGTCATCAATTAAGATGAGGAACAGCATCGGCCCCAAAAATGAGCCATGTGAACCCCACTCGTTATATGCGCACTTGCTCAGTATGTATCATATAACCTGACAGTAAAGGAACGGTCGCTAAGGAATACTCGAATCCAGCCCAGAAGGTTTCCTGAGAGTTTGAAAAGCCAGAGCCTATGATTGACTGAATCAAAAGACTTACTGAAGTCGAGATAGAAAACTTCTACAGCTATACCATCATCCATCCTCTTAGTAATCTCGTTTAGAAAGCTCAACAATTTAGTCAGACATTATCACCTTTTATGAAGAAGGAGAAGAAGAAAAAACTTTATTCGTTAAAACGAATTTTCAGTTAATCAAAATAGTTTAAACACAGAATTTCAATGCGAAAAAGAGGGACGTCAAACTTTGATGGGAAAATTTGAGATTGCCAGTCACATTCAAATCCGAAACAGCTTCGGTTTCGTCTGCAGGCATTACGATTTGTGATTGTGATGGAAGTTAGTGAAAAGTCATGCTGCACGATTTCTAAACCCCATGTATACGTTTTCTTACGCATTTTTCTGAACGGCGCAGCAAATTCCTCATCCTTCAAAATAAAAATATTGCGCAGCATTTGAAGCGTGTGGGGCATCAAACGTCCTTCGTTTACATGTTCGTGACATGTTAAAACGTTTTAAAAACAAAAGGTTCCGTGTTGACTGAAAAAATAAAAACGCATGAAAACATTGATTTTGAGCACGACCGATTCAAAGGCCCCGCTCTAAAGCCGTGTTGTGCGACATTCAGAATGGAGTGTTTGGTTAGATATCCACAAATTTTATTTCGGATCAATCTTTCCGTAACTATACATAGTACACTAGTGAGGCTGACCGGGCGGTAATTTTCAACCGCCGAAGAAACACCTTCCTTATGGATAGGCACTAAAACGGTTGTTCTCCAGTACAAAGGGTACCCTGAGTGAAGGATGACGCGAAAAGTTCCGTGATCGGCACAGCTTATATAGGAGCTAGCAGTCTGATCATTCGTGGATGGATGCTATCTGGCCCTGTCGTCTTGTTGCATGCAAGGCTGGCCAATATAATCTCGATATTGTGTACCTCGAATGTAATGTTAGTGCAGAGGGGGCGTTCATTTTGTGCACACTGAAGTGATGGCGCATAAGCGTTAAAGTTATAATCTCGTCGTTGCTTGCATTGAAAATGCAATGTAAACAACTAAGCCTTTTCAGTGCTTGCGAGATGCTCGAATTCGGTACGTGATCGCAATTCACTGATAACATTTGCGCTACATTTATTATACATATTCTCTTTACATATTTTGCCTCAATTTCATTAAAATAATATCTGTTGAATCCATTAAATATTTCCGGTGAAAAATTGCACTCGAAAACCATATTATCTTCTCGTATGAAGCTACGTAATTTATCTAAGCCTAGTAATTGTACTTTCAGATTAGACACTGACACTTCAGTTATTCTGAATAAATTGAAAAAAATAAAATCGGAGGTGTCAGAACTTACGAGGGAACTAGCATTATGCAACCCTACCTATAATTCTCCAAAACCTCTTTTATCTCTCATGAACTCTGATACAGGTATTGACAAAGATATATTGATTCAAGCCCATAAATTTTTAGAAACCATGAGCACGGGAATATATGAAAGAGAAGGCCGTTCAAAAAATGTTATCATCTTTATTGTTGCAGATAATTATCTTTTAAGCGATTTAAAAATGTATCTTTTCAACACATAGCATCCCCATAGAATGTTTTACTGTAGTCCGACTACGTAAAAACACAATTAAATAACGTACTCCTGTGTTTGTGTCTACTCATCAGAAGCAAGTTTTTCGAAATATTCACGAAGCTTATCACAACGGTCCACATTGGAAGCATTGGACTCGAATTTCGCTCTTATTAAAGCTCATCGGCAGTGCATATACTGTCTCGGGTCCGACTCGAACCCAGGACCTTCACATTGTAGTCTCATGCCCTACGGCCTGAGCTACCGACCCTTGTTTGACCGATAGCGATTGAGTCTTCATGAATGTCTCTCCAGACTGGCACATTTGAGTTGCGTCATGCCCAACCAGTCGAGAAGGAGCCAGCAACAACAATTGCGGTCGTCCAACCGATCTAATCTTCTCGTCAGCTCTTCCCATCAGATACAGTGTAGACTAACACTCGTTAGATCTGACGGGCATTGTAGTTGTTGAAGGGTGTTTGGAGAATTTGTTCATGTGTTTGTGTCTACTCATCAGTAGCAAGTCTTTCGAAATATTCACAAAGCTTATCACAACGGTCCACATTGAAAGCCCGTGGACTCGAGTTTCGCTCTTATTAGAGCTCATCAGCCTGCATATCCCCTGTCTCCGGGATCCGACTCGAACCCAGGACTCGTTCACATTGTAATCATCATGCCTTAACGACCTGAGCTAAAACCGACTCCCCGTTTGACCGTAGCGATAAAGTCTTCATAGACTGTTCTCCTCCAAACTGCACATTTATAGCTTCATTAGCCTAACCAGTGGAGAAGGAGCCAGCAACATTTAAATTGCGGTCGGTCAACCGATCTGATCTCCTTGTCAGGTCCTTTCCCATCAGATACAGTGTAGACTAACACTCGCAAGATCTGACGGGCATTGTAGAACCATATCAGTTGACGAACGCATAAGTTGTTTGCTGACTGGTTTGGCATGACTGCGACTCAAATGTGCCAGTCTGGAGAGACATTCATGAAGACTTATTCGCGATCGGTCAAGCGGGGGTCGGTAACTCAGGCCGTAAGGCATGAGACTACAATGGTGAAGGTCCTGGGTTCGAGTCAGACCCGAGACAGGATATGCACTGCTGATGAGCTCTAATAAGAGCGAAACTCGAGTCCAGTGCTTTCAATGTGGACCTTTGTGATAAGCTTCGTGAATATTTCGAAAGACTTGCTACTGATGAGTAGACACAAACACATGAACAAATTCTCCAAACACCCTTCAAGAACTACAATGCCCGTCAGATCTAAAGAGTGTTAGTCTACACTGTATCTGATGGGAAGACCTGACAAGGAGATCAGATCGGTTGGACGACCGCAATAAATGTTGCTGGCTCCTTCTCCACTGGTTAGGCATGACGCTACTCAAATGTGCCAGTTTGGAGAGACATTCATGAAGACTTTATCGCTATCGGTCAAACGGGGGTCGGTAGCTCAGGCCGTAAGGCATGAGACTACAATGTGAAGGTCCTGGGTTCGAGTCGGACCCGAGACAAGATATGCACTGCTGATGAGCTCTAATAAGAGCGAAACTCGAGTCCAGTGCTTTCAATGTGGACCGTTGTGATAAGCTTTGTGAATATTTCGAAAGACTTGCTACTGATGAGTAGACACAAACACATGAACAAATTCTCCAAACACCCTGTAACGTACTCCTATGTTATTAAAATTCACAGATGAGAGTTTTGCATAGTATTTACTTCATAATAAAAACCTTTCGAAAAGTATTCCAAGGTTCTCGAGTGTGGTCCTAAAACCGGACGTAACGCCCACGCAACGAAATTTTAACTATAAAAAAGGAAATTTATCAGTTCCACTATATGTAACAATACTTCAGATAATAATGAACGAATGCAATGAGAATCTCTAATTGGAATTAACTGTAATAATTCACAAAGCTCAACACCCTCAGCTGATAATCACGGTACGTGTAAAACACGTCCTTTGCATTTACGCAGGCAGCGTTTACATAAATTGAGACAAACACGTCCCCTCCTACCGAATCCTCCTACGTTCAGGGAGGCAGTAATCAGACAAACTCCCCAACAACTAATGAAGACAACTAATTATATAAGAGGTTCATCTAGTCTCGACAACCGTATTAGAACATCTCCTCGTTTCCTAATGAATAACCAACTACCATATAAGCAAAAGTATCACCATTCACCAACTCCTATAATTTTCCGTAAAATTCATCCTCATTATAAATCAGCGACCATTCCACAATATCCCTCCCCTTATTATAATTATATACCCAACCTATATTTTATAATCCATATGTAACACACTCCACTTATCAACCATACTTCAACCCTAATCTCACTTTTTCAAAAACGTATGAATTGATCTTACTGTCTCGACCTGACGATGACAAACAGCTTGAAACCGGTAGTGGTGTGTAAAAGATGGGGATGTGAGCACCACAATACTTTGGTCATATGAATTGAAATTTACGCCAAGAAAACTCCCTTATACACCCACCCCAAATCCTTTAACTTCCGACCTTTGTGTTGTTCGTTTTCTGGTCATAAATGCTAGATCAATTATACCTAAACTCCATATACTATAAACATGCATTTCTTCCAAACCTGTAGACAATATTCTTGTAACTGAATCCTGGACTCGTGATGATCATTCTGACTCTAAACGCATCATACCTAACTACCAGATATTTAGAAGAAACCGCACCTCAAACAGAGGTAGCGGTTTCGTTATTTATGTGCATTTAACGCTTAGAGCTAACATCTTCGAATATAACAGATTTTATATATTCATTATGGACAGAACTACCTATGCTAGATCTTTTAATAGGTTGCATCTACTACCCACCGGTCTCAACTTCATCTAATCTGGATACACTAACTCAAGCTTCCATTGAAGCGTCTTTACATCATACACACCATAAACCTATAGCCGGTGATTTTAACATGCCTAATTTAAACTGGTACAAACGAAGTAAAGTTAGCTGTCATGCAAATTTCATGAAAACGCTTGACTTACTAGGTGACAAACAGTTTTTTGATAGACCAACTAGAGAGGACAACATTCTTGACTTAGTCTTTACTTTAAATATTAATCCAACCAACTTACTAATTTTGCCTTCCCCCTTTAATGGGGATCATAAAATATTATGCTCCAATCTACCATGCACTTGCAAACCTACGAATGAGGTTAAAACTCTTTACCGTTATATCGACTGGAACCTTCTTCCAACACTTATAAGGATTGAACATTGGTCTCAATTCTTCCTATCAAATAAATTTATAACGACATCTTCTACATTCCATTCGAAAATTATAGGTTCAATAGACAGAGATAGCAGTCCTACAACACCTTTTCGTGTTGACCCCGTAGAATAAACGTAGCTGTAGTATCGTTTCAGATGAGTATTGGCCTCTTGAGCGAGTCTCATTCCGAAAGAGATCATAGCTGCATGTATCTTGGAAACAGCTATATTTCGCGCTACATGGTAACGAGCCCTAGTACCACATGAGGGAGTAAGCTTATAACGCCTCCATTTTGCGTCGCGGTGACGTACGCTACTGGAAACTGAGGTTGACCACCATTGAGGTTTACCATTTTTGCGAACGGGTACGAGATGAGCTAATTGATCCTAAAGTTAAAGAATGATTTTCTTGATCTGCTTCCAGATCCCATTCACATAACCAATGTTTTCTTATGGGAGTAGCGCTGCTACCTGTAATTGGGCAGCAGGGTCGATCCTATGGAAGCATCGAGACATCTTAAGTAGAGGACACCTTAAAGCTGGCATGTAATGCAAGATCTTTTATTCAGGAAGCCATGTTGAGTTCTATAGAAGAAACTTGGAGATAAGTGATTTACGATAGATATAAGAGCACTAACATATGGGGCCAGACTCCCGGTGTTAGGGCTACCCAAGATCTTTTTGTCATCTGGCATAATACCTGAGGAGGCTTCACGTGTTTTGGAGGCTGTATTTTATCAAAAGATTGGGCATTTTCTTTTGAAATGGATTAAAACTCCCAGCGTCCAGTTTTCTCTTCTTGGTCTGTGTTACTACAACTCTACCACGATTAATCCTCTAAAGGACGTAGCTCGACGTTGGCGCTTTTTCATTTTGGAGTATAATTTTATTGTGTTAGCGTCATCGCCACACTATTGCTATTTACTAAGTTTTGCCACGGGAGCGAATACGGTGAGCTACGATTCAAAACCTAACATCGACTTTCTAGCTCTAATTGGGCTAGAAGTTTAATTGAGTGGCGGGGTTTTAGGTTGCATGATGCATTCGAATTCAACGCGGTTAAGTTTCACTGCTTTCGAAAGAAAGTAGTTGTGATCGCACTGATTTGTGAATTCGACTAAAATTGTCCGTGGCGATCTGGTAGATGCGTCGTTTGGGCTATTCCTCCATTTGCAGACCCTCTGAGCTACCTTGGTTTCTGGCTTGCAGCTCAGCAACTACGTTTCCTAAATTGTGGACTTTCCGAGCAAGTGCGTGAACATTATTAGTCGGGCTAGTGTGAACACTTTGATTCGGTTTAATTTGCTTCCGGATCCTTTGGAGGACAGGAGGATGGCGATGATTTCGCCTTTTGTGGTCTCAAAGGAGTAGTATGCTGGCTGGAGGTAGACGGGACTACTGACCTAGCTAGTTCGACAAACGTGTCGGGCTTGGGATGCGGACCTGGAGGAGAGCGCTCACGTTCCTCAAGACGCTTACGCTCCTAAACCAAAGTTTTAACGGACTTTATGCAGTCAGCGCATAGCCATGTAAGCCATCGATGGGCCGCATAAACCTTAATCTGAACTGATGACAGTTCAGCATCACAGGGCGATAGTCGACCAAGTCGAAACAAGTGTCCAGATTCTTTTGCTGGTGTGCTTCAGAACACCTGTATGTAACACAGGCGCGTGTAACTGTGAACAGAAGATGGGAAAGGTCTCATCACTGAAAGGTGAGAGAGTTAATGCAGCAGTTTAGTTCAGTTCCGTTCAGTTGGCACAGGACTGTAAATGGCTAATAAGCCAATCGAGCGTCCATAATTTCTGTCGATGGAAAGCTTCAAAGCAGTGCCCACCACTGCCAAGTTTGTTTCATTATTCTCTGGTATCCTCGTCGTATGCGATGGTACGTCCGGTGTTTCTCAGGCCGTCATTCGGCCCCAGAATTTCTTGCTGCGACTAGGAAAAACGAGAAGGGTTTCTCTTCACCAAGCCGGAAAGAGGTTAGATATGAAGAATTGGTGCGTACATTTAAAACATATTATTTCAACGAGGCATTATATAACAGGATTATTTTAAATTTTTGGAAAGACCATATAATTCAAAGTGAACCACAAAAACGACAATATACTAATGGACGACCTGTATATTTACGAAAAATAGTTTGGGAAAAGCCCATGCTTAACGTTGATCTTCATATTCAGTCTAACATCCCATAGATCTCAAGCAAGGTACTCTTTAAGATGCTTTGGTTCGTCTAATGTACGCATCAAGCGTTTTGGCACCGAATTGGCTTCGTCCACAAAACGAGTTTCATGGTTCTGCCTTTTTTCTATTTTTGAGTAGGTGAACTTGTTGCGGATAACTTTGTAGGTTACATAGTCTTCGGTGCATCCACTAGAATAAATCTTCAGCCTTAAACGCTTTCATTATTTCATGTATTTACGAATAACGTTATCAAACCACGAAGGCCCCTCAGTGAGCGATCTTCCATTCATCAATGGGGCATGTTTTACAAGCGATCTGATTTGACCCAAAAAGTCCAACCAACCGGAATCAACATTCGTAGATGGAGGCAGTGACCAGTCAATAAAGTCTGCAGACGTGATTAGTCTCTCTGTGTCCAATTTTCAGTATTTTCTCCTGGCATCCGTACGTATTCTCTGTTGAAGACCTCGATTTTAAACGAACAATGAAGAACAGTGATCGCTGCAACCAAAAGGGGTCTCGATCAATAGATTCGTAACATCGAAAAATCGGGGTGTGACCACCAAATCCAATATCGAACGCACTTGTCCGACACATATCTTGTAGGATCGTTAACATTCTGCATCAAATTCAGCTTCAAAGTCGTATCTAGGAATTCTTGTTGGAACGGTTCACCCCTCGAAACTAAGTCCGTTGAATTTTTATCGGAAGCATTCAGATCTCCAAAAAGATACAGTCACCAATCATGCCATACCGTCTGATTTGATAACATAATCAGGTTCGTGAGCGCCATGTGAGCGGTAAATGACCCCAAGTGATGCAGCCTCAGAGCTAGACTTCACCTTACACCAGAAGCTTTCGGCATTTCCAGCACCATATTGAAACCTTTTCAATACTTTTACGATCAGGTGCTCTTTAAAGTTTACAGTAAAGCCACCGGCAGATCTCGAAGCTACTCTGTCACTTCTGAAAAGCGTATAGTGTGATAGCGCGCAATCCATATCAGATATATCCATTGAGAACCACGATTCCGTAACAGCAATTATATCTGGATTTCGCCGACAGACAATTTCCCTAACCTCATTAAGTTTATTTCGTAGTCTCGTTGCATTGAAAAGCAAGACTTAAATTTTTTTCACAGAAGGATTAAGTGTATTGGAATGACAGCGGCTTCCAACGAATGTGCGGCCTCCTAATCACTACCCGAAAATCCAGAATGTGGAGATCTACCTCGCTAGATTCCCTACGTGCTCGCAATTCATGGGTGGCAGTTTTCATTTTTATTCTATCCTCATGAGCCAAGACGCGTAGTATCTTGAACGGCTCTCCATAAGACGACGAACGTGTTTTATTACAATCAGGACTTGCTCATTCAAAGTTAAAACAACTTTCAGTGTCCGCGGTTTATATCCTCCTTCTTCCCCCAAATTAAATTGCTTTAAAAAAGTGGATTGTAGGAAAGTGTGCTCTTGCTGTGAACGTATCTCTGCCGTGTCCCCAGTTTGCTCGTAAGCATTCACCATAATAAGGAATCGCTTCAGGGAATTCAAAAGTGGCTCTTTCGACACTACTGATCTAAAAGCATTTCCAGGAGTAGCCACTTATTTCACTACATTTAGCTGAGCCTCTGTTTTACTCGATCGTTGTGACAAGATTGCATAGCCTGGATCACTAAGGAGATAATTCGACGTCATCTGCAT
Source organism: Atriophallophorus winterbourni (assembly GCA_013407085.1). NCBI lineage: Eukaryota > Metazoa > Platyhelminthes > Trematoda > Plagiorchiida > Microphallidae > Atriophallophorus > Atriophallophorus winterbourni. The sequence goes on from JACCGJ010022757.1 coordinate 11,040, forward strand.
CAGTTTTTTCCATTCTGTTTGTTGAGCAAGCAAACGTCGATTTTATGCACGTTGAATGCATCATCGGTACTAATACCATTTTGTAAACGGCTTGTGATTGTGGAAGCGAATGGCACGCAAGCTTGCTCCACAGATAGGTGGTGTCAGTCCTCAGCTGAGCTTGAGTCAATATATATATATATATATATATCTTTCATCGAGCACTGCAGGTATGACTTTATTCTGATTACCTCCGTGTGTAAAACTTGACGGTGGAAGGCATATCTTAAATACTGTCCAAATAATATCGCATGACATATTCTGAAGCCACCGATATATCTCTTGCTTCATTACTCTGCAATGTATATGCGTCTATTTGATACATATTTCACATTGTACAGCTATTGCATTATCTGCAACCTGTTTAGAGCATACAAGACATGAGTCTCCAGAGCGAGCAGCGGGGCACCGATTCCCTTGGATCATCGTTGTAGTAGGTGCTGTATTATCCAATTTTACAGATTTTCTAGTCACGACCAAGTTGAAATCCGGTGATACTCATATAACTACAATATCAAAGGATTCGTAATAAGCAATATTCCACTTGACCTTGAATTCAAACCGCGCCATCACTGAAAGGTGAGAGAGTTAATGTATATTGCGTGTCCAATCAAATAAAATGACGATGGACAAAAGTGAATTTCGATGAAAACGAGAAAACAGGAAAGGAAAGCCTTTTGTGCTTCAAAAAATATTCATTAACGTTTTTGTTGTTTGTAACAATAAATAGGGATGGATTTAGTCTTAAGCGTAATGCTCCGGAAAAAGCACCTGCCACCGTTCGTCCAGCCAATGCTTGAAAGCATTTACTGGAGCTGCCGAGACTATCTCGGCGGGGAGTGATTTTCACGCGTTCACTATACGGTTGTTAAAGAATTTACTTCTGGATTTGAACCTGGTGTGCTGTTTACATAGCTTAAGACTGTGCAATCGTGTACCAACCTGAGTAGATAACAGACGGCTTTCTTTATACGGTTCTTTTTACTTCCATGAACTGCTTTTTGTATTCGAACAGGGCCTGATTTTATTGATGGGAGTGTTTTGTTTCAAACCACTTTAACGTATGACAACGACGATGTTGTACTTTCTAATACAACGACGTTTTTCATAATATGATCAGAGGTCTTCAAAAATGCATCCCTCGCATTTGGCTTGCAGTCCCCACATACCCATTCCAGGAAACTATTTTTGAAATAATTTTCGAAATACTTGACAGGAAGGCCAGAGCATTTCCGATGCGCACATCTCTAGCACACATCACAAACTACTTTCTTTTCACATTCGACTGAAATTCAGGGATATGACGCTTTCGGTATAGTGTTTGTCTTTTTATAAAAAATTGAATATCAATTGTTATATAATAATGTGTTTTTAAAAACATACTAAAATACGTTAATTGTTGCTGTGATGTGTGTATAATGCGATAAACTGATTACTTATTTCCAGAAAAATAAATCAAAATTGATTTGGAAATGGATTGTTGACAAAGTCGTGGGAATTGAATTTTCAGTATCAGTATCACAAAGTGATAGTCGACCAACTCTGCACAAGTGCCCAGATTATATCAAAGTTCTGCTTGAAAACACCCGCAACTACCAGGATTGATTCTTAAGGAGCACAGGCGTGCGTAGCTGCGAATAAAAGATTGGATTATCAGTATCAGTATCAGTATCACAGGACGATATTTGACCAAGTCGAAACGTGTTCCCCGTTTCTTCCTGCGGTGCGGTTTTAAACAAGCGCCATTACCTGAATTGATTCGTGGGGTGCACCGGCTCGTGTTCCTGTGAATGGAAGTTGGAATAAGTCTAATCCCAAAAGGTGATAGTGGTAATGCATGCTGCATGTCCAATCGAATGAAAAGACGATGAACAACAGTTTATTTCGATAAAAACGAAAAAAATAGGAAAGAAACGCTTTTCGTGTTTCAAAAAGATTTTCCCAATATTGTTGTTGTTTTCGACAATAAATAAGGCTAGATTTAGTCTTAAGATTAATGCTCCGAAAAGAGACTCTGCCATCGATCGTCCAGCCCAACTTTGAACGCATTTAATGAAGCTGCCGAGACTATTTCTGCGGGGAGTGATTTTCACGCGTTAGCTATACGAATGCAGAAGAAGTGCGTTATGGATTCCAGCCTGGTGAGCTGTTAACTAAGCTTGAGACTGTGCCCTCGTGTACCTACCAGATTAGAGAATCGATGAAATTCGTACAACTCGTGTCTGCCTAAACCTTTGACGACTTCAAAGTTCTCCATAATTTGCCAGTATGCTGATTCCTTAAAACCGAGAAAAGTCTCAATGCCAATAGACGATTTTCATAGTTGGTGTATGCTCACACACTGATCATGAGCGGGGCCAGCTTATGAAGGTTTTAGCTGCATGATAGCCTTCTGGCAAAACGGCCTCCAAGCATGGATATAGTATGCTAAATGTGACCTTACTATTGCCCTGTAGAACAATGAAAGCACCTCAGCTATTCTGCATGTAAAGACTGAACGTAGTCGAAAGAGTTCCTTTCTGGCCCTTTGAGCCGCAGTAGTATATTGGTCGGCCAACTTGAAGTTTGCAGATACTATTACTCTTAATTCGTTAGTAGATTTTAACCTACAAAATCCCGTGTAAGCTGAGGGCGTAGAGACAATCATGTTGCCTGCCAGTGTAGAAAGCAAGTGACTCTTCTCACATAACCGCCCATGTCGTCACAAGTTCTATGTCACTCGTCAGATCTGAGTTATCCGACCTACCGGCAATATTTACGTCGTCAGCAAACATAAAACAGGGTAAGCGCAGTTGGTTAGCAAGATCATCAATGAAGATGAGGAACAGCAACGGCCTTAAGATTGAGCCCTGTGAACCCCACTCGTAATATGCGCACATGCGAAGTATAAATTATCCACAAACACAGTAAAGGAACGGTCGCTAATAAATGCTCGAATACAACTCAGTTTGTTCCCTGATACTCCCATGGCTGAGAGTTAGAGAAGCAAGAGCCTATGGTTGACTGAATTAAAAGAATTACTTAGGTCGAGATAGAAGACTTCTACAGCAATACCATCATCCATTATCAACAAGTTTGTCAGACGACTTAACTTTTAGTAATCCATGTTGTGCGGCATTCAGTTGAGAGTATTGGGTTAGGTATCCAAAAAAGTTCGTCGCGAATCAAACGTTTCATAGCTCTATATAGTGAACGTGTAAGGCTAACCGGAATGTAATTTTGACTGCCGAAGAAGCTTTTTCCTCGTGGATAGGAACAACAACGTATGTTCTTCAGTCCAAAGAAGATGTGCCCTGTTTAAGGGATGATCTAAAAACGTCCGTGATCAGCGCAGCTAATCTAGGAGATAGCAGTCTGATCATTCATGAATGTATGTTATTGGGCCCCGCAGACATGTTGCATGAGAGGCTGGCAATATACTCTGAGCTTTGTGTACCTCGAATGTAAGGTAATTACAGAGTGGGCATTCATTGAGTGCACACTGAAGTATTTGCGCAGAGAATATCGAGTTATAATCTCAACGCTGCACGAATTATAAATGCAAAGAAAACATGTCAACCTTCCCTATGCTCGCCATAAATGCAGACACATCGTCTCTTCTCATTTTTCCAACTTCTCTTCGTGTTAAGCCTATAGATTAAACGTAATCGTAATATCTTTTCGGATAAGTATTTGCCTTTTGGGCGAGTCTCATTTCGAAGGAGAACTTCGCAGCACGTATAATGGAAACTGCGATATTTCGCACTTCTTTGTAACGTGCTCAAAATCCAAATGATAGAGGAAGCACGAAATAGCCCCATCTTGCGTCGCGGTGACATACGCTACGGGAGACTGAGGCTGACCACCACTGAGGTTCACACTTTTCCGAACACGTTCGAGAGGTGCAATTCCATCCTAAGGTTGAAGCTGTTTTTCTTCATCTTCCCCTACATCTCATTCACATGGTCAATGTTTTGCCAATATTAGAAGCGCTGCTACCTGCAGCAGGGTCGATTTAATGAAAGCATGTAGCTAACTTTAGTGGAAGTATACCAAAATGGAAGAATAACTCGCAAGCTAACACTACATGGTCGCTCTTTCCCATTAGTGACCGGAAGATTAAATTTTCTAGACCGCTTTTGTGGAATCTAGTTGTTTCGTTTACTGGGTGGAAAAGTGTATGCGAATGAAGCCAGTCTAGAAAGTCGTTCGCGTTCCCCGAAGCATGCGATGTTCGGTACTCCTAGTCTATTATGAGATGAATAAAATTAATGTGGATTACAACACATGGTGAAATGACCAAAATAGATGAAATTCTTAATTTGCAAAAGAGCATGTTCTTCCAAACTAGTTTTTAGACGACGGTAGATGCCACTTACCACTATACCGTTCATGTATGAGCAAGGCGGATATCATCATCACGTTTGTCGTAGAAAGAGAAATAATTTTCTCAAAATTAATAGCAGTGAACTTCCAGCAAGCTAAACAAGAGGTCGATCACTATAATTTTTCTTCGAAATAATGCCATAATAATTCTTAATGTAAGTTCCTATTGATCATAGTTTTCCATCATGATAATGTGTGCCGTTTTGTTTGAAACGATATAACCACACTTGAGCTGACACATCGTCAAAGACTACGAAGAAACATTGCGCCAAAACAATTATTACAAATTTATTAGATTTCTGCTTCAGTTCATTGAATTTTTCACGCTATATCACATTGCTTTGATCTGAAACGGACTGAAACTGTTCCTGTAGAAGATAAAACTGAGAACAAAACATTGTATATCAGTATGTAATGTCTGACATAATATCTTCCACGCGTATTTTTATACATATTCTAGAAAATAGTACATTGTGTTACGCTAACGATACAGTTTACCACCACACATTTTAAGTTCGTACTTTATTTAAATAAAATCCAGTTTGAACAGGACAGTAATTGTCTATCAATTTAATCGAGCTTCCGGAAATGTTTGTCTGTGGAACCTCAGAGAAGCACTCACCACTATCAAATGGTTTTCCATTTTTTGTTTGAACTTCCCAGCGATCTAAACGCCAAAGTCTTATCTTTGAGGAGCACCTACTTATAACCGGTGCTGAAGAAAGAAAAAGTGATATATCTTGTTAGATAGCATTTAAGGGAGTATTCATGAAAAATATCTCTAGTTGCATTTCAGTCCGTGCTTGAAACACGCGACGTAACTGCACTATATAATTCCTTCTGAAAGACTGTTATAGAAACTTACCACCCTAAAGCTGAAACGGTGTTTCCTGGATTGTAGCCATTATCGCTGTTTGGCAAATTTAACCGGAAGTGAAAAAGCCGTTTTTAGGGCACCACTTAATACATTAATTATAACGAACATTTTGAAAGAGGCACAATTCAAATGACTTCCCTTAAGAAAGAAAAATTATAGAAACGTCAGTCACGCAGAGTGAGGTTCCCCTCGTTGTCCCAGAATCATGCGAGATGCAAAACGATGTTCGCATTCAAATCGAACATTGTTTTTCTTGTAGTTAGTGTGTTAATCTTGGACAGAATATTTTAGATTAAACTGAAAGAATAACTAGTAAATAGAAAGAAAACATCAAATTTTCTTCTCGGAAGCATTGATTCTCGACGAAAGAGTAGCGAGTTTGCACGCTGAACCGCATCAGCAATATGATCGTCCCACTCGAAGTCAGCTCGAATCACTACTCCCAAATCTTCATCACACTGTACGGCGTTGACTCTGAGATTATTACAGGACGATGGAACGGAATCTTATCCATCAGGTCTGATAATATTCGATTATAACTGAGGTTGAATAGGAGATCCAACAGGTAGGATTATTTTATGACCCGCTCAAGGGTATGTTCATCTTTTGTTTCAATGAACTTCACATCATCAACTGAAATAAAGCTAGCGTGTTTCAAGGCTGAGGAATAAAGAAGGACAGAGTTCCTAACCATGAGGTACTTAACTGATCACGTCGGTTTGGTTAGACAAAATAAATCCTACACTAAATTTGAATGTTTAAACCGAGGAATGTTTCTATTCAAACATGTAGTTTATCCCGCATGCCATCTGATGCTAGCTTGATATCTAGAAGTAAACGATTTACTGAATCCAGAGCATCGCATGCATTTCCATCAGGCGCAAACACCACGACCGGGAGATACAGTGGAATAATGGCAAACAATTTGTGCTTGTATGTCAATGTTGGATATATAAATACACGTTTTTGTATTTTTGTGGTTTTTGTTTTTCAGTTTTTATTAGACAATGATACAACAAAATTTTATTGCGTTTTTGAATGCATTTACTTTCTGAAACACAAGTTAATATTTCTCTACATCATAGAACAAGATTGATCCAACCTGCTTCATCTGCTGTTTTAAAAATTGAGCATGTGAAAATCTGAATAATATGCTGAGTGTGTGTGCATGATTCAATTACGTACAACGAACCACGATGTTCAAACACAGAATCACAAATGATTCATGGTCAAGCACTCAATGCGCTTATGGATGACCAAAGTAATGTGTTGCTCGCATCCTTCTCACTTACACACTACTAACGGTTTCTGGCTGTTTGCCGTCATCAGGTGGGGACCATGAATTAGTCTCAATGAGCGTCAACATATAAAAACAGTAAATTTAAAAACCTAATTAGCCCAATGTTTCATGTTGTGTATACGTACTAGTAACTACACTTAAACAGAAGTACTCTTTCTAATGGATTCATGATCCAAAAACTCATGTTTTAAACAGCTTATAGCTGTACAACACAATATTCGTTTAAGTACAAAAAGTTTATAATTCCGTCACAATTTTTGAAATCCAACTTCCAAACTTAAGAGCATATCTAATAAAAAATCCCTAAATTTTTCTAAAAGAAATCATGACAGAACCGCTGGTCTCATATTTCTAGACTATTTTTGGTCAAACAATTATTTCTGCGACAATAAATTCCGACAGATGCAGGTTATCTGAATTTTTATTTATTTTTTTATTCTTATTTTGCCTTTCGTGAGAGACTCGGCACTTCCTGCGCAACGCCACTCTTACTTGGAACTGTAAACGGAAATGACGTGCACATGATTCCTCTCAAATTAAATTGAATACAATATAAAATTTCAAGAGAAAGAATTTACGAAATATTCGAAATATTTTGCACATTTAACTTTTAGAATCAATATTACGAATCAATTTCGAAATCAACACACGAAAATCCATACATACTACATGCTATACATAAATGGCACGTTTATGCGGCTTCTTTAACTTCGTCATATATCCCAAAATCCTGTTCTTTTGCGGCCTCGTTTTAGACAATTCGGCGTGTTAGATCAATCTTGCATGTTAAAGTGGCGAGAAAAGCTTTTTATGATGCGTGACAGTGAAAGCTGCAAGGAAACTGTTATTCTGATGTCTCTCTAATTGTTCACTCCAATTTATTAAATGCATGTTTTAATCGAGGTTTGGGCACGTCATCCCAATATATCTGTGCCTGTTCTCTTATGGATTCAGCACCTTTTTATTTCACACCCTCACCCGAATCGTTTATAATTTTTTGGCATTTAAGCACTTGGTACTTGTGACCGATGTAATGCTGTCAATTATGATGATGATTAATGAACATATTTAATTCGAATACCTACATTTTATATCATTGCTTACGCACCTCGATATTTGATCTTTGCACCAGCTATTGAAAAAAAACTTACCGAATGACATAACCTCAAATAATTTATGAACTGATTAAAAGATATATGTGTAAAGACACTTGAAATAATAGATTTAGCATTGTTTCGTTCTTATTTGCTTAGTTATCTGATTCAGTTTTATGTTACCCAGTAACGACATGGAACAGAAAACAATGAATGATTGGCGATATCGCTTAAATTTTCTTCGTCGTGAACTATCATACTACCTAATTGACAGTTGTTGAGTGACATATCATCAAGCTGTATTTTCACCACGTCAATCCAAAAATACTTGCTTTCATATTGTCTGTAATTATCACCATATCAATCCTCATGTCAACTGAATGGCAGGTAGCACGGTTTAAACACATCTTGTTATTGCATACACGATGAAAACGCAATAAGTGAGGGTAGATACATTGAGCCTAGCAAAATGAAAATTGTATGTAGAGGAAAATGTATTGGTGTATGGTTAAGCTCTTGCTTGAAATTTCCATTTCAAACAAGCGAATTTTACGCGAATATGTTATGGGTTCTAAACATAATCAAACAAGTGGTTTGCAAAATTGATGTTCAAATGTTCCCGCAGATCATGAATATGTATTTGATGTTAGTCATGGAATATGATCCTCACACCTGATGTTCATGTCGCATAAAAGTTACAACCGGAAGCAACAAAGTGGTTGTCTGGTGGAGGAGCAAATGTTTGATGTGCAAATCAAGCTGTAAGGACGTACAGAAAACTGTCTTCAGTGAAAGTGACCTAAAATCCCTTTCTCATCCTTGTATGCGGAATGTACGATAATTTTGCATAAATTATATATACCTATTATTCCATTCGTGCTTGTTTTCACTGGAACATTTTAAACGTTATCCAATCAAGTAGATTGTATGATTTCACAACTTAATTTGACGATTTCCAATCAACAGATAGAAGGAGATCAAGATTGACTCTCCGTTGAATTAATCTTTGGAGTTTTTTGATTTTATAAAACAAATTTTGGTTGTGCTCCATTTTGAACATAGTATTATTTAATGCATTTCTTTGTTAGGTCAAATAAGTGAATGATTCAAGGATTTGTGGTTAAAAATCGAACAATTTACCACACCACGGGAATACGGTGTGAATGAGAATTTGAATATTTTCAGTATATAACCAGTAGAATATATCAAATGAATGGCTGAAGGATGATGTTCATGTGCAAACAAGTTGCGCTTGTGTGCCACTGTTGGATACGGTTGGTACAGGTATGAACAGCAGGATGCGGATCCGCATGCGCTTAAAACAATGGAAGAATGGTATACAAGTTGCGTTTGTATACCACTGTTGGTTAAGGTTAGTACATACAACACGTGTTTAATCACATGTGTCCAAACACATGTAGAAAGGATGTTGTGCGTTGTATGTTAGCTGAGCTGGCATTGTATATAAAAGTATTCGCTTTAATATCAAACATGTAGATAGACTTTTAACCCATTATCATGAACAAATAAGCTCATTTGCACGCGTTTTCATGACCAACCCACACACCTCACGACCGGTTTCGTGGAAGTGTAAGTTCATGCAAATGAGATTTTCTGATGTTCATTTGCATATGTAAGTCGCACTAATTATCGCCATGTAAGCTAATCCTACCACATGTTATTGCAGAGATTTCCAGAAAAAATATAATATGTATACTGAAAATGGCGCCAACAATCAATACATGATACTGAGAGATATAGCAAGATAAGGTATGTCCACGTGTCACTTTCTAGTCAAACTGTTGTGGCAAATATAAATTGCGGATGGATATTACTCTATTCGATAAAATATTTCAAAGTGAAATAAATCTGATGATTCGCATCTGCAAAAATCTGCACAGAGTATGATTGCAACTTGATGGCCTCAATGACGGCCGAAAATCCGATTTTATCTAGAAATATTAAATCGAAAATCCTCTCGAAACCAACATTTTTGAAGAGTATTTCAAAAATTTACTCGAACATTTCAAGTCTTGTATACCAGCAAACTTTCTCGCAGTTTATACAAAAATAATTTAAAGTTAACTGTTCCAACATGTGATCGACGCTCCCGGTGGTTGTTGGCATCTTTCGGTCGATGTCGCCCATGGATGTACATCAAAATTGCATGAGCTTTTCACAGCTTTTCGCTTGACGAAACAGTCCTATTCGGAAGGAGCAATCTCTATCTCAGCGCTCACAACAGTATGGCAGGTGATTGATTCAAATCACAATCTTTCTGAAAACTGAAACGATGTAATTACAACACCAACTTTGAATTTACGCGATTCTCCATGATCACTCAAACGAGCCCGAAGTGGCAGGGATTCAAATCTAACCGACTCTATGAGAATTACCAGATAAATCTAACAGAACTTACAACCGGTGCAGAAGCACTCGAGAATTCCGATGTAATCAGGCGATTTCCCTACAAGTGATCTGTGTCTGTGTGTATTTCATTGTAATGTGAGTATTAAACACTCGATCAATTTGTCTTCTTTTATGTTGTTGTTAGATTCGAAGATTAAAATGATCGAAGTTACAAAAATACATTCGTAATATCTCTTACAACATTTAAATTGTATGCCAGACGAGCATTCAATAATCGTTCAGGCGAAAACTTATGAAAAATAAAAAAGTTATAGTACGAAACAGGACTAATACATGGATGGAACTTGGACACACATTTTCTGAGTTCCGCAAAACTAAAAAATCGGATTATTCAGTACGTTAATACGGTCAATTGCGAAATAAATTTATCTTAATATGTTGAAATGATAAACAGACTTTTCAATCACAGTTGATTTCTCAGTAAAACCAAAAGCGCATTTTTCGATGGATTACAGAAGGAATGACGTACCTTAAAATGCGTCGGGTTTCATTAAATACGCTCAAGAGACTGTTGATCTATCAGTAGACTTTTATAATGGAATATTCACGACTAAAACCATCAGACCCGTTTCATAATCCATCATTCGATTTGATGGTCCAAATTTGAGTGAAGCGTGGACCAACCAGCCGGTTTTAGGCAACATTTGCAGAAAATTCATTAAAAGTAAATCTCTGGGACAACACACTATTTCTGACAACCTGCCATGCATAACAGTTTGTACATTTATTTAATAGGTTGATTCATTTTCTTCAATAAAGATCGTTACCAAACGACTGCAAACTAAGACAAATAACAACAATTTTCTTATGAAGTATTTACGATTACGGAAATCTGTGGTCCGGTTAACTTGGTCTCGAAATTTTTAAACGTTTTAATGCTAACAAAAACCGCAAAACTGGTTAAACATCTAGAAATAAAAAGAAACATTCAAGGCGATCTTATCCTTGTATTTGAATTTCCTGCTATTGTTTTAACCTCCTAATTAACATGTTCGAATAAACGATTATATATTGCATAGCCCACAGCCGAAACAGAACAATCTTGAGTGTTTTATCACTGTGTGCTTTTGTTTAGAATTTGCTACCAGTCAATTTTGTTGAGTGGACCAGTTTATCTTAATTTAAATCTAAACGTGACGATAATGTGCGAGTTAACGCTGATAATGTCCTGCTATTGTCCAACTAACAAATCATTTCTCTACCGTAATTCAGTAATGAGTACCGATACTTATTATGTGTGCTTATATACTTTTGTACAGATATTTAGACAATGTGTTGGTTGTGAATTTAAATGCATTTCCAAACATAAATCTTGGAACTTGAAAACCTTGTACGAGTGGATAAATCGTTATGTAATCAACATCTGTATGAACAATTGCTAGGGGTTGTTTTTGAATAAAATGTACTCCTGGTTTCGGGGTCCACGAAGTAATCGAATTTAGGAACAAAAAAAATTTTGCCTGAGGTGTCTTACCACACTTTACTTTACTTTGTATCAAATCTACTGTTGGTGAATGAGGTGCTCCCTAATCATCATTTCTACCTTGACTATAACCATTAGCTGCAGAATTACTCGAATCTAGAGAAAAGTGATTTTTTCCCCTAAGTTGCAGAAAGATTAATTTTACATTTCCATTTATTTTTATTATTTAATTATATTATTTTCATTATTATACAATTGGTTACAATTGTCCTTAGTCCATTGCCTGAATTTGAATTAACGTCGATAGATAATAATATGAAGGGTGACCGACAATTCGTGAAAGCCCAATCATTGAGTTCATTCTTAAGTTCAGAAGAAGAGCCGGCTAAAGTCATATATGAATAAACATATTTTTGTAGTCTCACACCCCAGTCCTCCAACACCATTTTACTTCTAGACAGATTTGTACCTCTAATGTGAAAGCAGCATTCAGGTCTTGAAAGTGGTGGAAGTCTTAGCAACGTTTGTGTTCAAACCATTGTTTGATAGAGTACCTCACCACTAATAAATTGCAACACAATAAATTTTATCAGTTCAACATTCGAATCGCTAAAAATTGTTCATGCAACCATGATGTTCATATCACGGCAGGGCATGTTTGAGCAAAATATGCGCGCAAAATACTTCATCAAGTTAAAACTTTAATTGTCACTTACAATTAAGTAGTTGACAGATAATCAATTTTCCTTAACTAATTCACACGGTTCACCATAACGATGAACTAGAGAAACTGAGTATTAAAACCATGGAAAATAGAAACTTATTGTAATGTCCACAGAAAAGTGAAAATCTTCAACAAGCAAACGTTTATATATTTTATACACGATTAATCAATAATGAATGGCTCTTATCATCCAGAAGAAGATAATGGTTTAGAAATATTTTCTCGTTGGAATTACGGTTATCTAGTTTTTTTCTACTTTAAAAACGATAAGCTAAAGTGAAGGATATACACACAAGATTATTTTGTTAAATAAATGGAGTTCACACTATTTATATTTGT
>JACCGJ010022758.1:0-13549 GCA_013407085.1 Atriophallophorus winterbourni
TCCAACAGTTGCATACAAGCGCAACTTGTTTACCATTCTTCCACTGTTTCTAGCGCATGCGGATCCTGATCTCACTGTCCCTACCTGATGAGTGCAAACAGCACGAAACCGGTCGTGGGTTGTGTTGTGACGGAAAAGCATGCAAATGAATATTTTGTTTCATGGTTATGGGCTTAACCCCATTTAACATGTGTTTGGACACATGTGATTGAACAGGTTAGTCGTACCAGCCTTACCCCAAAGTGCCATACAACCGCGACCTGTTCACTATCAATTCACTGTTTGAAGGCATTCGGATCCTGAGCCTACTGTCCTTACCTGATGAGTGTAAAGGGCGGCACGAAACCAGTCGTGGGGTTGTTTGCAACTGAGAATTTTTGTACAAGCCCGTGTGATTACGTCATCTGTATGTGCGCGTGAACGGTTACTTACAAGCTAAACTTGTCTAACATAATCCTGGTCATCATATCAACACAGACTCTACTATAAACAAAAAAATAATACGTAACAATTTGGAAGGCTTGATGACAGATTTTGCCAGCGGACGGTTTTACCGACCACTTATTTCCAGATTACTTAACACAAAGACAAGTTAGTCAAGTATATCCGTTCGTATCATGTTTGATGCCCAAAAGAAGGCGTTGCAATTTAAATGCGGTTGATGCGAGCGATAAACAGTTATTAAACCACTACCGTCCATTGTCGAGCATAGATATACATTGCAAGCGCATACAAATAATATACTCCACAGTATTCCGACTTATATACAGACTGATTCACGCTTTTAATTCAAGGAGTATTCGCCGTATCAGGAACATATTTTGGATAGATGAGAGGAAGAATAACCACGTGCTTTCTAAACCTGGTCTACACAGCTAATTTAACCGGGATTGCCTACGATGCCCAGGTCAAATGGTCATGAAACACCTCCTTAAGCCCAATGGCCTTACTCGAACACGAAAAGAATTAAAGGCTTTAAGCATTCCGCATTCTCTATAGGATATTGGTCGTATTTTTTCTCGGTATGAATTTGTTTCACTTGATACATTTTTCCTAGAGAAATCACACGTTCGCAATCTGTTGCAGTTTTCGTTTATAAACTCCATGAGTATATAGCGAGCCATGCGGTATGTGACTCTCCCTATTTATTTTTGAGAGATTTTCTATTTTTTACTCCATATAGCTCGTCATCCTATGGTTATTGTTAAGCTTACTGCTTTTTCTGCCACGAAACTGTCTGAGTTATGAGTTATAAGTTCGTTGATACAAAATCATGATTAATTCAGCAAACAGAAAGGTTTGGATATATTTTATGTTCATATCCCCATCCCTTACACACCACGACCAGTTTTGGACTGTTTACGTTCATCGGGTAGAGACAGTGAGATCAGGTAATGTAAGCCTTGAATAAAGGGTTTGAATTTAACAAAAAACTCAGATAAAAGTGTGAAGATATTAAGTTTACGCACGGATGATTCGAAGGCCATGTACAAAGGAAAAAATAGAATATAGGCGACATACTTTTGTCCAGCTTAATCGCATTAATCCAACTTTACTATACGGGAAAATTTCGACTCGAATATAAACTAATGTCATCAGATTGGGTACAAAAATGTTTAATCTCGTCTCGTGGAAAAATCCTTTTGGTGGGAACGTTGCTAGACTGACTTGAGACAACTTATGGGAGCATTTCAATGTTTCGTTTTCAAACAGACGATCGTTAATTTCCCTACTCAACGGCTCGCACGAACATTTTGTAGTTAATAATTAATTTTACCCGGTTGTATCCAAATATTTTTTCGGAGGGTGTTGAGCTCGAATTTGTGTGAAACTCATTTGGGTTTCTTTTCGAATTTCGCTCGTAATTACAAAGCGGTGATATCAATAGGGGTTTTAACGTTTTTCCACTGAACAACATGTAAACGACGAAATGTCAAAACGCAATTGAGCATTATCGATCAATCCTGCGAAAATAGCATTTGGCGCCAAGTCGAAGCTATTTGTGATAGCCCAGTATGATTACTCGATCGGTAGTGAAAATCGAGAAACCGGTTTTATATATCTCAATGTTTTTTTAGAATTTATGTAATATTATATGTTGAACAGAATTACAGTTGTAGTTTAAACGATCCATATAAGGATTTTCATCGTCAAGAAATTTTAGAAAATTTTATTCGTATATTCCATACACGAGGAATACGTAGTCGATGAAGTTTAAATTAACGGAAATTCTGCATACAGTGGATCACACACATGAACACCTGTTTCATCGGCAAGAAGCACGTGGTGGCAGATCGCAGGGTTACAATTTAATTATTCCACACTCCAGATCAAATTGTCGAAGGTTTTTCTTTGCTGTCAGAGTTTGTTTCATATGGAACTACCTGCCCCCACATATCATTTGCGCAACAAGCCTGAACATGTTCAAGGCTGGACTTGACAAGTATATGTTGACCAAATCCAACCTTGTACCTGAATACACGTGCTGACTTTCCATATGCATTACCTATGTTTTTAATCTGTGGTTACTGTAAAGTATTTGCTTTTTGGACCATTAAAACTTTGAATTACTTTGAATTACTCGCACATCTTAACGTGTAGTTTGCGGTGAAAAGCAAGAACATAGGCACGTACTGCCACTGTTTCATGCAGTTTGAGCTCATCAAGTAGGGACAGTAGGATCAGGATCCGCATGCGCTCGGAACAGTGAAGGGAAGACATGCATAGTATGAACTTGTTCATGGAACTGGACTTAGCTGGTGGCCATGTGGCTTGATAATAATCCCATACCTTTTACATCATCCACTTTTTTATGCTTATATTGTTGTGTTTGATTTGAACTACCAAATAGGATATACTCCGTTCTAATTCATTAACTCACAAACCGGAGTTCACCCCACCCCACCCCCGATTAAATTTTAAACAGGCATATAATATTTTTATTTCGATCAGCAATTCATATGAATTTTTATTGCCACATCTTCGAAAGGATGTGCTCAAACATATCAACGAGATCTTTTTCGGTTGACCATGCCCCGCTGTTTTGGCTGTTAATTCCGTAGAAAAGCCTTAAAGCAAGATCCATCATCAATACCAGTTCCGTTCACTTAATCTCAAAAGTGCTCAGCAATCTTGGGTTCTGATTGACTTGTTATGAATTGCTGACTGGCTATATAAGTTAAAAACTTGATTTTTGTTGTACAGTTTAACTATTCAGCAAACGAAAAATGATCATTCGGTTTATAATATCCACTTGCTAGATGTTTACAAAAGGCGACAAATTTTCTACTAGATGTGGTAAATCTTCATTGCATAAACATCCACTATGTGTCTCAGTTACGCAACAGTTTGCTACGTCTTAACCAACTGGAACTCTCCGCTGTCTTACTTAGCAATATCATGAACGCACAAACCCTGAAGTATCCGTTTCCGACTAATCTCATTATATCCGAGTAGAACTGGTATATTGATCGAGTTAGATGAGTTCTAGAATGCTACTCGCCAACCAAATGAACAGATCTCCTCACTCGAAAACTAGAAATGCCAGGCAAATTGAATTAGTGAGATCGTTCCTTATGCTATCGATACACGAATGACATGCGTTTGTTTGCTCGGGTTCAAATGAGAGAGAGAATTTGATGGTGTATCCCAGACGATTGTCACCAATCGCTAATAAGTAGGTTGTACCAATAGGATTATTCATCCGAGCATGAATCTAACAACATTTTGATTTGTTTCACTTACCGTCTAGAAAAAATCGATTTGCTAGAATATTTTGTGGAATGTTCCTGAAGCAATACTAAAGTATTCTCATTACAAAACCGCTATTACATTTTTTGAACATGTTGGTTCATTGCGTCAGACCTCATTTCCGTTTTGTTTCATTAAATGAGTTTTTTATAGAGTTAATAAAACTTAATAAAGTCTGCATTGGTAGACCGTATGCTATGTGTAATATGCTATGCATACGCGAAAGGAATAATAGAATATGAGGAGTACATATTTATAAAATCTGTTTTGGATGCTTCGCTCAGCGTAACCACGAACAATTATAATTTTTATGTCGCACAATTTTATCCCTCGTATAGCTCGTTCGATATAATTCGGAGCAATATACTTTTCCGTAAATGGAAGAGAGAATTTAACTAAGTAATTCGAAACCTTGTTAGGTGTAGTTCGTCACCTTGTGGGCTCGTCGTCGTCGTGTGTGCCAAGTTGTCTCAAACAAAACACCACATTGTTTCTTCTTGGAAAACCTTCCTGAATTCAAAACTTATCTTTCGGGAATATTGAGTCATTATTTCGAAGGAAAATTATCTTTAATAGTTTATTTACCTGGCGCGAATAAACAATCCAACTGAAGTATGTGCGAAGTATGTAATGCTCAAATTAATTTCGTCTTGAGCGAACGTTTCGAGCGCTTGACCAGGAATCCCTCTTGATTAAGTATTAGAACATTGTGGTTCGTTGTATGAATTCTATCCACGAGTAGCTTTAATGAATAACTTTATTGATCACGTTACTATTGTTTAAGGCTCACTGAACCCAATCTAATTCTCTTCACCTGATGATGACGCACACCCTGATAGAAACCGGTTGTGAACCGCAAGGACGGAGCTGAAAGCACTAAATCCCACCCGAAGCAGAGGAGGATATGCACTGTGGATAAGCTCAAATAAGAGCGAAACTCAAGTTATGAACCATCGTGATCCACTTTGTGAATAGTTCGATGGGTTTGGTCAGAAACACTAGATCCCCTGTTCAATACTGAGGGTATTGGAAGCCTGACTGCGAATTAGAATGTACTAATGTAATCAAAATCCGTGCTCCATTTGACGAAGACAATTTGACACTGGCTCCAACGTATAACAACTACTTAACCGATTATGTTTAATATTTCGTTGTCGTTGGTCTCATTCGGTCGTCCATGGATGTAGATCGGCAGGCGCATGAGGTTTGCATGCTCCACAAATCACAAAAGTGCCTTCATTCTCATTGTATATTCTGTTCTACAAAATGTGAATAATGAAAATGCGTTTACCAGAAATTCACGTAATTTGCCACAAATCATTTTCACACTGTAAATCGTGAAATCATTTCACCGAGATGCGACATACCGTAAAGTAACTCTAACGGTTTTTGTTTAGAAAAACAGACAGTTAGAAGCCAGTTGGGAAATATGTATTTGTGTATGTATGTTTGTATGTTTTCGTGATTTGACCCAATAATTATTGAACCAGCTGTGCTTTTTATTAGCTGTTGCGTACTTTTTAATATACCATCAGCTTTCAATAAAAGAGAATTTCCCGTGTGTGTTTGACATAAAACATGTTCGGGTGAATGTTAACAATTATGTCGGACAGTTGTCGAATTAAACACCAAACATGGAGATTAATCTGCGATCAATAAAAACACGTAATTGGAATGTGAGAAATTATCAACATATGGATAAGGGGGCACACAATTTTGCATGGAGAAAGCTGTATGGACTTGAAGCTTTTCGTCCGAAATTCCACGAATTTTTAAGATTTGTCTTCATGCCAAGGGAGTAAACACGTGACGTGTATTGATAAAATCATTTCATAAAACATGCACATTCGTCCTTCGCGTTTATGCGTATTTGCAGGGACCTTTGAAAAGAAACCTTCTACTGTCAGTGCAGGATTCTTTGGGACCAAACTTGTGCGTCCAAAAACGACTATTTCTTGGTGTTCCATTGCCATACCAACATCCATTGTGCCCGAATAATTTTGATTAACAACACGTGGCATTGATGTTGTATTCTAGATTTTGATGAGAAATACCGACAAGGAATTCCATCGTTTCCTTCAAACACGTCATTACTTTTATCCGTTCAATTATTTTAACCTCCTTTCTGGTATGGGTTCAATGGTAATTTGACAAAAATACTTGTTCAGAAGGCACTCTCCTAACGAATCAAACAAGCTCGACTGCTTCATCGACCAAAATTCGCAACGGAGAGAAATTTTTGTTGGTTAAGACATGTTGTACCTCGGCAACAAACCTCATCTTTGCTAAATTCAAATTCAAATTGTCTGCTCGCCCATGACAACCAACTTCCGACGTTCCCACTATGCACCTTCCCACGATTATGATGTACCCTCACACGTTCGCACTGTTGATGTCATATAAATACAAACCATGTCCACGGTCGAAACGCACACACTGGGCGCTTGGAGCTTGGACTCCCGATTAACGTTCCATTCCGGTCTTGTTCTGTTTTCCTGGCTGTTGGGTTATACGCAACAACAACGGTACATCCATCATAAAAATACTGAAATCAGAATTTAAAGTGAGCATTTTTTGCGTTCCATTTCAATTAATTATATTGTTGCTTCAAGTTGCTACTTGGACCCCGATCAAATATTGATTTCGTTACATTTCGCCCTTCACTCATCACCCAAAGATCGTTTCTCTTTTTCCCCAGTCCGCACTACTGCTGCTGAACCACTTCTTGGGTCAATGTTTTCGCGTCTTCGTCTACAGCCGCCTCGGGGATTTCCTTGACCTGTTGACCTTGTTAAACAATAGCATCAATTTCGTTCTCTATTGTGTCATGTCCAGGCAATTTCGACAAACATTCCTACAATTATTTTGCAGAAAATGTCCCAACTGAGCGTGTGGATTTCATTGGTTGTGAGCCAGCAGCCAATCAGCGAACTGTAATGATATGTACATATGCAGACATATTCTGAGTTTACAATAGAGCAAATATCGTTGTACGTGTTGGGGTTATTGAACACTTGGCGGGAATAACTAGTTCAAATTTTATTCCAATTGATGAGAGTCACCTAACCGAAATGTGTATTTAACAATTTGAAATTATTTTTCATCTATTTTCGGGAAATAATTTTCACTGGGAATGCTGAGCTGACAGCAAAACAATAAAATTTCACTGCATGTGTCTGACTGTTTGTCGTCATCAGATGTAGAAGGTAAGATCAGGTTTAGTGAGGCTTGGATCAGAGATAAAGTTGTGGAAATGCTATACTTGAATACCTCTGTTGGATAGGGTTCGTTCCATGGTTAGCAACATTATCACAAATTGACTTAAGTGCAAGCGAATGAGATGTTAATAATGTCATGTCTTGCTTGTGGAGTGGCTGTCAGCATAGATACTCATTGTCCAATCAGAATGCAGTAGTTGTCAGTGTGTCTATCTCTGTACTGTAATTCCCATGATGATTCATATGTTTGTTGACGTGTAGTGAATACACATGTGTCGCTCTGATCTTGACTTTTCTACATGGTGACGAGGGTGATCGACGAGAAAACGTCGGATAGAACTGACAACGCCCGTTTTAGCGGCTTTAATGTTCGACAACCGGCAACACTCGCAATGGAATGTGATGAAGGATTGGCAGAGAGATGGAAACTGTGGAAGGAACAGTTTAGCGACATTCGGACGTTGGCGAATCTGACGAATAACGATAAAGCGTATCAAATGGTGACGCTGAGGAATGCGCTTGGTGAACAGGCGACGAAATTCATACAGTGTTTCACCTTTGATGAAAACGAAGACGCAGACGACTGGTAAACAATCTTCGCGAAGCTCGAAGAACATTGGCTCGGTCAAGCGAACCAGAGATGGAAACTATGGAAGCAACAGTTAAGCCACTTTCGGACGTTGGCGAATCTGACGAATACCGATAAAACGTATCAAATGGTGACGCTGAGGAATGCGCTTGGTGAACAGGCTACGAAGTTCATACAGTGTTTCACATTTGATGAGAACGAAGATGCAGATGTCTTGGAAACAATTTTCGCGAAGCTCGAAGAATATTGCCTCGGTCAAGTGAACGATACATTTGAACGATATAAATTCAATTGTCGCGTCCAAGACCGATGACCCGATCAAACATGAAAGAGATCCAGAGCCTCCAAACGAAATAAATTTGCGCAACCGCACAGTACGTAAGTTCATTTGAAAAACGGAAGGATGTGGAGTGGCTGTCAGCATAAATACTCATTGTCCAATCAGAATGCAGTAGCTGTCAGTGTGTCTATCTCTGTATTGTAATTTCCATGATGATTCATATGTTTGTTGACGTGTAGTGAATACACATGTGTCGCTCTGATCTTGACTTTTCTACATTGCTCATCACTGCTTTGGTTACACACTAAATCTAGTTTTTGGATGTCAGTCGTCATCAGACGGAGCGAGTCAAATTTGGTTCAGTGAATAGAAATGTGGATTAAAGTTAGATATTGAAGTCATTATACAGTAAGGTTCGTAAAACAAACCACCAAGTTCAAACACAGATTTACAAACTGATTTTTGGTCACAGAATTGTAAAGTTATAGTGCTGGTCACACCATCAGCACCAACACTTCACTAATGGTTTCTGACCGTCCAGGAAGCAAGATTTTATGATAAAAAAAGCAATCGCTTTACGTGTACCATTGGATGTCGTCTATAAAATTACAAAGGATGCAATCAAAATTCCATTGAGATGTGTGTCGTATCGGGACAATTTACAGGGCCGATAGCGAAGTGCTCTTCGATATGAGCATCCTGTTCTTATAGGAATATCCTATGGTGTTGTACAGCTACAAGCTATTTTACCATAGATTCTTGAATCTCGAAACTTCAATTTGTAACATTTTACATTTACGTATGTTAAAACTCATCTGGTTTAGTTGAGGCCAGTGATACAAGGAACCCAAATCCTCTTGCAGCACCACAAATCTTATATTTTTATAATTAATAAAGTCGGTGTTCAGCGCTATAATAATATAAACATAGAAAATATTCCCAACTGGCGGGGTCAACGCAAATAGCGTTCGTCTCTCTTCTGTAAACGTCTTATTACCGCAAGTGCGGTCTGCCCAATGGATGATATGCAGGTAAAAGATCTATGGTTTACAAGGCCCACAAAAATGTAAAAATATAGAAAAAATAATTGTCAAGCATTAATATCAAAAGGGGAAAAGATACTTGTACATATGGACAGCTATTGTCTTTTTAAAAGCGGTAATGGTTTCAGATTGTATGATTTCACACGACCAACAGAAAATGCGTCTTTGCGACAGTTCAGATTGCTATGCTGTTGGTAGAGTTTAGACAGGTGACGAAGCAGATATGTGTTGTGGGAAATATGTAACGGATGGCTGCATGAATGATTCCTCTGATTAAGCAATGTCCAAATAAAGATGAGTGCTCCTCGTTGCCGCATGTATTAGGCTGAATGCTATTTCAAAATTCTAAGTCGCGTTCCGCATAGATGATTTGAAAGTCCAATAGACGAGATTCGTCATCTGCGCTGTGAAGTTTCCAATAGCATTGCTGTCAGCGAGTCGATATTGCATAGATTTTCCACTGTCAGACTGAATAAGGGCCGACATCAGGGTATATATATAAACCAGATAGGCTGGCAGAATGAGAGTAGTATGATCAATACAATATTAACAGGCTACGTATAGTAGTGCTATCAAATGCAAATTCGTTATACCTGAGATTCGCTATGATGTAGAATGTCGGTCGATATCAGTCAAAGTAGATTTATTCATTCCTAGATTTATTCATAGATGACATGCGGGTAAAAATCTATGCTTTACAAGACCCACAAAATATACATCGAGTCGGATGGTAAAAATATCAAGATATTATTAGAGGTTATTGCCAAACGTGAAAAACATGCTTGTCGATGTGGACATCTACTGATTTATTGAAAACCTCAGGGGTTCCAGATTGTACCACATGAGTAGGTAAACTGTTCCACAATTGCACATTGCGAACGGAAGATACATATTTGCGGCAGTTTAACCTGCTATGCTGTTGATAAAGTTTCGGTTGGTGACCTCGCAGATGTGTGTTATGGGAAAGATGAAACAAACGACTGCAAGGATTATTTGTTTGATTAGGCACTGTCCAAATGAATATTAGTGCTCCTCGTTTCCGTCTGTATTCAGCCGAATGCAAATTCAATAATTTAAGTCGCGTTTCGTATGGATAATTTGATAGTCCCAGGACGAGTTTTGTCGCTCTGCGCTGTGGAGTTTCTAATAGCAGAATATCTTCTTTCAACCAAGGATCCCATGCCGGTATAGCGTATTCGATATGAGGACGGATATAGTTTGAATTCAATTTGCAGACAATGTTGGTGTCAAACAAAACAAGGACTCTTCTAAGGAGACCCAAGTTGCTTTCAGCTTTGCTGGCGTGATGGGATAATCACGCCTAAATATTTTTTGGAGGAGGCGGGCTTAATAACAGTACGAACTAGATAATATTCGTTGCTCAACTTGCTGTTGAGCGACAATAGGCTGCATTTCGAAGCATTCAGTGGTATTTCGTTGTCTATGAACCAGGTGTAAATCATATAGAGATTCCGTTGCAGTTGCTGCAAAAAAAATGAATTTACACAAATTAATATTAAGTTTTAGCTGCCACAAATCTACTATTTTTATAATTAAGAAATTCGGTGTTCCGCAGTGTATTTATTGCAACCTATTAAAATATTAACGTAAACATATATATTTCAGAGTAAATTGTTTCTATAAAACAAACAATAGATACTCCATCAGGAATGTCTAAGCTCAGACATATAGACCGCCTTCCGACGCCCAGAAGACGCCAGGCGATGTCAGTTTTTTTATATATTTCCATTGTTCAAATTGTAATTTCTAGCTTGTCGGTTTTTAATCAAATTTCGGTTGATTCTACCAAACAAATAGCAAACAAAACAAAATTATTGCTCTCAGTAAGTGTCACTGCGATGCCTGCAATTTATTTCCTCGATTGTTAGATTTGCAGCGTTTTAAAACAACATATATTGCCGTAATTTTGAGAGTTACCTCTGTTCTCAAAACAAGCAGTTCAGTCGAACTGTTTTGAGTTTTGTTTGTAGCTTTGTGAGGCCTAGTGAGAAAGACCAGAGAGGAAACATGACCAACTATCAATACACTGACCACCTATGCTTCGCTTTACCGAACAGCAACTTATGATAAGTCAAGCGCATAATGTCACGTAGCTAAGTATAATTTCTGCAACTCCCTTTCAACTAGAACAAAGGTGATTACCTGTATGTATCGCTTCAGCGCGTGAGCCGTGTGCTTGTTTAATTCCATCCCCCATGATTGAACAGGTTGATCTTGTCTACCTTATCCTTATTTGGGACTGACATCACTAGAAATGAACCAGTACGGAAATAGTACTACAACCGATCGCAAGTGAATTACTTTAAACTAATTTGTCACGGTTTTCATCCGGGGTATGTATAGCACGCCGTACACAATGACCGCGCAAAGTCATCATATAATGTATCCGATTGACAGTTTTACAACGTGAGTAATGGTAAACCAAATAAACAAAACATTTCATTCACCAAAACTTTTATTTACTTGCGAATGGAATTGTTCTCCCCGAATTATAAACGAATTGGAAAGTTAATCTTTGCTTTCAATCTCTGCTGATTTAGGATTTAACTGCTTGTAGAAAAGTCTACAGCTCCGAGGAAATAAGAACAGAGATGCACAGCACCTTTGCTGCTGTTGCCGTGCAAGATGCAGTTAGTTGTGCGAGGTTGAAGGAGTGCAGGGGAGATCATGTGCATAGTATTCGTGAGAAACTTAATGATTACGCCTCTCGCAATTTGTTAGTTACGTCCTACGTAGCACAGACTCCGCGCTCACGGAACGGGCTTCCGAGAGTCTACCAGTTTTCAAATGGTGAATACATATTGATGGTCAATTGGTGAGTTGACTTTTAAAGGCGAGTGAAGATGTAGATTTCCTGGAACTGCAAATCGACTCAGGCTTCCGAAAATGCCAGGTCTGATTCAAGACTCGTATGAAACGATCTGTGAAACAGCAGCACCAATATAAAGTTTAACACTATCGATTGTATCCTTTAAAAACATTTGTTGGGCCTGTAACAACATTGTTTAGCTGTACCTAACAATTGACCTTGACACACACTTCCCGTTGAATCGTGTTCCGTGATTGCTACCCTGTACTTTCGTGCACCCTTTTGGCTACCGCGATAAACCTTCATTCTCCTGTGCATGTTCTCCTATATTCTTGGGGACATTATTGTAGTGGTCAGTCTACTAAAGGCCTAGCCTGCAAATATGGAAATGCTGACTGTTTGTATTTTCTCCTGGAATTCACTCAATTTTACAATTAACTATATTGAGTTATATTCTGATGCATCCTCTCTGCAAATTAGGATTATTCTACAAGACCGTGAAAAAAAGATATTTCAAAATTTTCCGAATGCGTGATTAAGTTCGTATTCGTGTCTTCTACGTCAAAATTTCGTACTCAATGCGTGATGAAATCAAGGAGTTCAGCGTTAGGCTCTTGCGGTACAAAGTCGTTTGTAAAGGATATATAAAATCTCCAAATTTTGACCATGCGGGGTAAACTAAAGTGTTCTTGATCTAGGTGTCTTGGATTTAGTTTTCACAATATTTTACAGTTTATTATTTACTTTAGTTTCGTCTATATAGCACACCAATTTTGCCTAAAATTTCTGTATTTCAGTGCATGTTTACGAACGATGATTGTTCCACTCTGTACCGGCTCCGAATATATTGCGTGCCCACGAAAATTAGTAATTATTTACGATCATTTTTTCGACACAACAGAAATTACATTGATTCCGACCTCCGACTAATCAGATTTATATTTCATTAACCTGTAGACACGCAAAATTGAAGTTGGCCCAAACTTGTCCCTCTCTCACAAATCCCGAATAAATGTCGGTTGTGTTGTTTGGGGAGAGGTTGTTGTGATGGTTTCTAATCAACATAAAATTTCCTTCAATTAAACAGTTCAATTTTCATGAAAAACCAAGGATAAACGAAGCTCCAAGGTAATTACTTCAACTATTCTAGTTACTGGAGGACAGAATATAAAACGATTGATGAAAAATTACATTGCTGGTTGGATAATAGAGAATATATACAGCATTGGAAAAATGTTTCCTATACAGGATGGTCGATTCAAGATCACTGCGTGGAACACGAACACGTTATACTGTTACGGCTATGTTCCGTATCCTTATTTTCCAGCAGATTCTGACGAAATTCTTAAAGCAAAACTGCAGTAGCCTTGCACATTAGAGTGTTCGGTCCAGGTTCGATGCGTGCTGCGCTTAAAATTCTCGAAAAACCTGCACAAATCAAAACCCCAAAGTATTCATTGTGTGTACCAACAACAGTTTGAACTATGGAACTAACATCACTTATACAACTCCGAAATGAAGGCACCATAACAACAACCTTTTCAATAATGATAGAACTATATAACTATGCGTATCGTAATCTAATGGGTGGGGAAAAGCCGGTCATTCCAGGTTAAATAAAGGCGGCTGGTAACCATCTGAACGCTTGTCGCAGCATGCAGATCATAGTTCCAACAATAACCACGCAGATCGATTCATCCCTGAGGTCAAACGGCCCAACGCTAATCGCATTCACTCACACATCCCACAACCCAAGAGAACGTACCAGACAAATAACAAACGCACACTTATCGCATATGGGTGAATTAAACACTGATCCCGAAGCCTCTCTGTCCCGTT
>JACCGJ010022759.1:0-12630 GCA_013407085.1 Atriophallophorus winterbourni
TTTTAACCGTTTCTAGTTTAACTGAAACGGAATCGTGCTGTCTATACTTGATGACGGCAACCAGCCATTATCCGTTAGTGGAATGTGAGAGTGGAAGATGTGAGCAATACAACAAAATTAGTCGTTTTATGCATCTTGAAGAATAACGATTTGGTTTGTTGCAGGAAAATGATTTAACGTTTGCTTCAAGCGTAATTTCTATTATTGTTCCACTGTATTATGATTAACTGATCCTGACACTTCGGTATCCATTTGTTGATGACCAACTGAGTGAATAACTGTTTGTGGAATAACAGTTCGGATGTTGGCAAAAACAAAAGTATAAGTAAGGTGTATCAAAATGCAGAGAGCATGAAATTAACATTAACATTAACATGTATGTTAAAAAGCAATATCTAATAGATGATTTACAAAACAACACGTTCGTTTACGACGCAAGACCGTCAAACTTCCCCAAGACAGCCATCGCATACCGGCATGATTTTTTGTTACTGATTATTCGCTGGTTTGACAACCTATCTGGAATCCGTAACGGATGGAGAAAACCATTGCATCGTAAATGAAATGGATAACGACAATGCCGTTTGAACCAGGAGCTGAATGTAGCAGGTTGGCGCGAAATTTTCTGAAGGTTATAATTGACGATGAAACGTTGCGCAAACACACAGAGGAAATCGCAGGGGTTATGTAACTCGCCTATTACTTGTTTTTTTGCTTAGTGCAATGGTGAACGGGGATAATGTATGATCCAATATACACTAGTTGGTTTATTCAAACACTAACTGAATACTGGGATCGTATTAGCTTACTGTAAACCTGGAATAATTACACTGATATAAAATGGTTGCACCCAAGAGCGGTCTTGTCAACGAAGAAATTTGAGTGCACTCGGTTAGAGTAGTTTTTGGGTAACGTTTCACTTCTAACACAGACGCCTTTATTTAGCGTTACGAACAGCATCTACAGAATCAACTGTAAGGACTGTTCGGGTGTTTACATAGGGCAGACTTCCAAGGAAATTCACACTAGAATCGAAGAACACCAAAAGCGCATACGGAGACAGCCCCGGGATGCAAGGGAATATCAATCCCTTATTCGTGATTCCGCCTTGGCGGAGCACGTTTTAGATACGGGCCAGAGCGTAGATCTAGACAATGTGGCAATATTGCGACGCAATATTAAACCGTATAACGAACGCCTGCATGCGGAGACGGTCGAAATTGCCAAGGCAGGTCGACTGGCGGTCACTAAGGTGGATAGTGCAGGAAACTCCATAATTTGGCGCTCGGCACTAATGCGAAAGTGAATAGTTTTTATTCACCGTATACCTACTAGTTAATTAGATCTTTGTTATTCTTCAAAATAGCTTTAGCCCCGTTGGCTGTGTACTTTTAAGTATGTGAGCAGCTGTGTCAACTGACCTTGACTGTGATCACTTGTAACAGATTGATTTGGATACACACTGTCATGAAAATGGACCACTGATCCTGGTCATTCCCACGAGACGTGACACACTGCAGGCGTACTATAGGCTGTGTAGCGGTAAGGTCAAATCAGTGGTGGTGGGTTGACTACTACTTAATCATGTTCCCTATCCTGACTATCACCCTTGGTCTGACGAAGCTTCTGTGTCAAACTCCACGCATACTTCAATTCCGTATTATAAAAGCTTAGGTGAAGGCTGAATATGCTAATTTGTGATCGGTGCGTGAAAACATTCATTTTGCTACTCATGAGTAGTTATAAATATTGTTTTGCGACAGCTCAAACAAACAATTTTCCCACCATCTTTACCAGTTTCTCAACCCATTGCAGTATAATATACGTAATTTATTTTAAGTAACCCAACTTAAACTAGAATGAATATGTTTATGATAACGTACGTGTAAGATTAATATAATAGTCAAGGTCAAAGCAGCGTATACATTTATAATAATAAATGGGACAATATTGACAATGCATGTAATCACTATATTGGAGCATGAGCATTGCCTCGCTATCATCTACCGCGTATTTATTTTCATAAAGAGCGATTTATTGTTTATTGATTATTCGGGAACAAACAAAAGTCCAAAATGCTTGGAGTCGTCGATAAATGAATACAGATAGACACCCGGTTCTAGACTATGCCGCACAAGCCTGGACACCATGGCTCCAAAAAGACATCTTACTCCTGGATCGCATATACCGGAGAGCTTCTAAGCTTGTAATTGGTCTCGAAAATATGCCATTCTCCGGGAGACTCAGACGACTGGAAATGAGGACACTTGCACAAAGGAGAATGCGAGGTGATCTCATCCTCGCATACAAACTAATCACTACTGTTTCCCACCCCCTGGATATATTATTCCACCTTCGAACTTCCAGCAACAACCGTGGCCATGGTTGCAAGTTTGGAATACAACAATCCTAACGGAACTGCCACAGGTATTTTTATTCGGTACGTCTGTGCTTTGCTTGGAATTCCCTACCTTCCGATTTGGTAAGCTCAAACAATTTATCTATATTCAAATCGAAACTTGACGATTATATGTGTGCTAATCCGAACTTTGCCCCAAACTATCCATAAGCTATCATCGTCCCATTGATTTTGATTTTATTTATACTCATTTATATACATTTGTACATATATTTCCACCCTGTGGTTATTGTAAAGTTAATTGCTTTTTCAACCATAAATATTGAATCTTGAATCTTGAAATTCGTCAATTGATTAGAGCCTTTGCTTCGCTGTATAAACTTAGCAGAGGGGAGACAATTTGGCGACTCCAACATCTCACACCAGCGTGTAGTAGTGCAGTTTGAACTTACTAGTATGTGAGCTTGTTTTATTGTGAACTAAGGTCAACTCCATCGAGGACTGTCAAGTTCTACAAGGAGATTTGGAGAAGCTGCACCAGTGGTCAATCCAAAACAAACTGCCATTTAATTTTCGCAAGTACAAAATGTTGCAAGTCGGAAAACCCTTTCCTTTTACCTACACACTTGGCAGCCACCCGCTTGAATGGAGTTCATCACAAAAAGATCTCGGAATCTTGTTGTCTGGAACTTTGAAGAACAGCCTACAGTGCCAAGCCGTTTAAAAGCGTGTGTGCAGCTTGCTCGGTTTACTGAAATGCATTTTCGGACGTTTCCCACCACACTCACTCGCGAAAATACTAAACACTTACATACATCCTGTCGTTGACTACGCTGTACAAGCTTGGACGCCATGGATGAAAAAACATCTCGCTCCTCGAACGAATTTATCACAAGGAAACCAAAATGGTTACCGGATTGAATAAATTACCCTTTGAGCAGCGACTGACCAGACTTGGACTGTGCACCCTCGAGCGCAGACGTATCCTACACGACCTCACTCTGACACATCGAAACCCCGCCCTCTCAAACACCTCTTCACGTTTGGTTCCGTTGTCCTCACACACAGCCACCCTTTGACCCTTCAAATCCCACACTCACGATTGAATTGTCGTCGTCACTTCTTCGCTGTTCGTGTATGCTTCTTGTGGAATGGCTTGCCGACAGATATTGCTAACTCAGCTAACGAGCACATCATTAAACAAAGGTTGAGAAATCTTATGTTGAGAACTGCTGCGTTGGCCCCTACCTATTGCTGCCTATATTTTTTAACGTACGGAACTACCGTCCATTCAAAAATTGTTTTTCCTCAGTCTGTGTCGCCATTGGGGATTATTTTTGCTCCGCCTATGAAGAACATAGATGTGATCATAGAAGTAACGATTTT
The DNA here is from genome assembly GCA_013407085.1 of Atriophallophorus winterbourni. Taxonomy (NCBI): domain Eukaryota; kingdom Metazoa; phylum Platyhelminthes; class Trematoda; order Plagiorchiida; family Microphallidae; genus Atriophallophorus; species Atriophallophorus winterbourni. The sequence goes on from JACCGJ010022759.1 coordinate 3,746, forward strand.
TAATTTTTTATACGTATATTCTATGGTACTTACAGCAATTTGCTTTTTTAACCACAAAAATCTTGAATCTTGAATCTTTTTGATGTTTCGCTGTAGATTGAGCCACTTGCGAGTTAACTCCATAGTGGGTTAATATTCCCGCAACTAAATTATCCCGAGGTTATCGACTAATGGAGTGCTTGCCTCCATCGGTTAGCAATCCTTCATCGTAAAGGTATGTTACCATCTATCAGAGTTGTTGTTAACCACATTCTGTCGATGTCGAACGTAGATATACATCACAATCACATATATTTTCATGTTCAACAGCTTTTCGAATAACTATAAGCCCGGAAGAAATAATCTGTCCCGCAGCACTTGCAACGATAGGTTAAACTAAGTTGAAGAGCGTCGGTTGCACGCCGGCGGCATGATCTGCGTTCAGCATACAAGAGCTGTATCTGCTCATCCCCAGCTTGCAGACGACGATTTACACAATGCATCCAATGTGAGTGGTCAAGAGCAAGTTCTTGGCAACTCGCGGGCTCAATGCCAAGTGCTTTCGTCACACTTTTGCCACGATTTTCTAACATTACGACCATTTTCCAATCTGTAGGCTTGGTCAAGCCACCGCAGGCGGAGCTGTCGTAGTAGGGTGCTATTGAAAGCACTTCAGCATTAGTACTCTGTCCATCCACGATATGTTTAAGATGTATGCTTCGTAGATGGAAAGCATTCTGCTTCCGTTCGTGTCTTGCATGTGTGGTATTGCTATATCGAGTCCACTCAACATGAATAGCTCTTACTAAGCTGCTAGGTCACACATAATGACGTGAGAACTGTTTGTATTCCAAATAATCTACGATATTACGACAGCGCAGCCTGCGGTGGCTTTGTCATGTCTACAGAATGGGAAATGGTCGTATTCCGAAAGGTCTACTTTATGGTGCGTTGTAAATAGGAAGTCGACAATTAGGTAGACCGCACTTGCGTTACAACGACTTTTGCAAAATAGATATGAAAGCTGTTGGCATTGACCCGCGATTGATCGCTCAAATTGAACGCATTGTGTAAAGCGTCGTCTGCAAGCTAAGGAGTACCAGATACAGCTCTTGGCTTCTGAAAACAGATCACGCCGTTGGCGTGCAACTGATGCAATACAACCGAGTTCTGACTATCGTTGCCAGCGCTGCGGGAGAGGTTGTTCATCCCGAATCGGACTGTTTAGTCATTCAAAAAGCTGTAGAACATTGAAATTCATGCGATTGTGATGTAACTCCATGTTCGCCATCGATCGATGAGCCAACAAAGTTCAACGAACGCCACAATTGTGGTTTGATGACTTCTGCAGAATAGATTATAAGGCGTTTAACAATGAACTTATGAGTTGGGAATATTTAGTATTTGACAATTCACTTTGCCGGTACTGCGTGCAATGTCTTGTTAATGCTAGATAACAGAAGGTAACACCTTTAGCTTTTAAACGTATATCAAATCTCACTGGAAATATGCGTGCTTCTCTAACACGTTACATGTCTAAACACAAAGTGTGATTCAGATGAACTGCATCGATACAACGTAGCCACTAACGGTGTTCAATGTGGTTTAGTATGCATTAGATAATCACCTACTGAAAGAGTACATTTTCTTTCTCTGCTGATTATGTAAATCTAAGGATCAAGATAACTTCTGGGTGAAATTCCTTATATTTCCAAACAGGCATCGATGCGTTGAAAATCAAATCGATTTAATTTGTAATGTATTGTGGTTCCCACATCCAAATCCCTTACACTACTACGGTATCTGGCTATTTGACGTGATCAATGGCATACAGTAAGATTAAGTTTAGAGATCTAATTTGTAATTTTGCCAAGCGTAAAGTGTTACATTGAAGTTAGATCTTGAGTTTTGTGAATCCGGGAATATGATGAAGAGCTTATCGTGTAAAGTTGTCTATCAATGTGTAGATTGTGTACCAGTTATTCACAATTGATCTTAGGAAAATTCTCAAAAGTTGTCCTTAAATAATTTTTCAAATAAAGTGATAAACTCAGCCTCAATCATCACCCAAAATGGGTTTTGTGTTTTAGCATGCATTATGTAAGGGCACCCCGTTTAGCATCCGCGTGCATTATAATAGTGGAAAAATTGAAAGCAAGTTGGCTTGTAAGAAACTGTTTGTTACAATATTCCATACACTCGTGGATGTAGTCAAACGCATAAGCTTAAAATAAATTCACTTTTTTATGTCTTCTTTTTAATCGCACGTCGCACAACCAATCTCGTGTTATTCGCACTCATCATGTAGATTTAAGATTCAAGATTCAAGAATTTATGGTCACAAAAAGCACATAGCTTCACAATTACCATATCATGGTAAATATTCGTTCAGGAAATAGGTATAAAATAAACATGTCAAGTATAGTCAAATTGTATAGTTACCATGAGTCAATACGCAGGTGTCGTCAAATCGTTATGCAACAAATAAGTATCCAAATTTCGAATAAACGTTTCGATGCTGGAAGAGAAGACAAGAGTTTCGAAGAGGGAATTCCAAAGGAAACAGACACGTACACAATAAAAATATCGGCGACAGCTGATACGGGAGTGGGGAATTTGCAGTGTCGCTGAGTGGCTGCGTGTATGTCGTGACTCACGGTATTCGAATAAATGTTTTAATGGATGATGTGGGGTATTTAATATTTTTTATGTTAGTATCACATCGCTTTGAAGGCTTATTTGAAGGGGAGTGGGTAGCCTCAGTTTTTGCAATCGTTCCTCGTATGTTATATATATGTTATATATATGTTATATGTTATATGTTATATGTTATATATATGTTATATTTTATATATATATATATATATATATATATATATATATATATATATGATACTTACCAAAATACTTCAATTTTTATTTTTTCATCGTTGAGCAAAAATCACACTGCTCGTATGATTTCGCGACACTTCAACCTTGGTTAAAGGTTACCTTCCGAGAATCACACTCAAGACTTAGAAAACTTAGTCGCAAAAAGGTGTACAAGTAGCATTTCCCGCTAAATCTAACCTATTTTTGAATTTTAAAACTCATGCGCACACAAGTCGTTCAACGTGTCTTGACCTAGAAAATAATTCTGCGATAAAATTGATCGCATGTGTTTTCAAATGAGATTGAGATTGAGTTCTGCCACACGATAATGTTGAGATAAAATTGAAAAATTGAATAATTTTCTAGATACACTGGAGAAATTCTGAAAAAATAAAAATTGTGACAGAATGATTCTAAATAAAAATTATGAACATGTTTGTGGTTCATTCATATATATTCATACTAATCTCCCTTGATGTCTGGAAATCTAATTAGCCGAATTATAAAACCAGAATAATTACTACACGATATCGCGAATACGTGGGTTGTCTGTACAATAATCACTTTGTATTTTTCGCGTTGAATACAGTGATTTAATCAAATTCACCATACATTAATAAGTAAAATTTTATGCTTGTTCCTCTTTGTAACTTACCTGATTTTGTTATTCGGGTTAAATAGAATTTAACATGCAAGTAAATTTAAAAGTAAGTTATAAATAAATGGAATTTTCATCCAATACGAGAAAACACCATATGATCTTTAGGTATTACGTTCGTTGAAAGTCTTTTACTTAATTACAAGAATAGAGTCGTCTAGGAAAAGATATCCAGTAAAGAATAAACCATGATGAGACGATTCAATCAAGAGAGAATTTTAACTGTTTAGCATTCCACAGGAATTTGAATTTCGTACAACTAAAGGGGAATTTAAATTATATCATTAATGTGCTGTAAATAATCGAGAGAAAACTGGGTCCATTGTTCAGAATATATTGTATTTATGATTAAAATTGCTCCTCTTGTTGAGAGAAATTTTGAATGCAGATCGTTCAAGATGTCCCGTTTATTCATTCATGCACTTCACTGACCTCATATTCGCTTTTCACCTCATCACAATTAGTCCATGCACAATTAGGACGGATTTTGGAAAACGTTTAACCGTGTGGGGACAACCGAACCAAACTCAAAGAAGTGTTTGCTAGGGTGGGATTTCGCGTAGATCATTCGATATGTCAGAGTGAGGTAGTGTAGGATACGTCTGCGCTCGAGGGTGCACAGTCCAAGTCTGGTCAGTCGCTGCTCAAAGGTTGAATTATTCAATACTGTAACCATTTTGGTTGCCTTGTGATAAATTCGTTCTGGGAGCGAGATGTTTTTCTCCATCCATGGCGCCCAAGCTTGTACAGCGTAGTCAACGACAGGATGTATGTAAGTGTTAAGTAATTTCGCGAGTGAGTGTGGTGAAAAACGTCCGAAAATGCATTCCAGTAAACCTAGCAAGCTGCACGCATGCTTGTAGATGGCTTTGCACTGTAGGCTGTTCTTCAAATTGCCAGACACCCATATTCCGATATCTTTTTGTGTTGTACTCCGTTCGAGCGGGTGGCTGCCAAGTGTATATGTAACATTTTGCACTTGCGGAAATTAGATGGCAGTTTGTTTTGGATTGACCACTGATGTAGCTTATTCAAATCTTCTTGCAGAATTTGACACTCCTCGATAGAGTTGACCTTCGTCCAGATTTTCACATCATCTGCGAATAAAACGAGCTTACATGCTAGTAAGTTCGTCAGATCGTTTATAAATATGAGAAACAGTATCGAACCGAGAACCGAACCCTGAGGGACTCCGCTGCTGGCTTCAATTGTTCGAGAAAATTCACCATCTGTTTTGACTTTTACTTGCGTCCAGACAGGTAACTTGTGAACCATGTTAGTAAGTTTCCGATGACGCCACCATTATGCAGCTTCTGAAGCAGTAAGGAGTGGTTCACTCTGTCGAATGCTTTAGATATATCTAAGTAACCGGCATGGACGGAACCCTCTTGGTCTAGTGCGTGCGTCGAGTCATTTAGAGTCGTGAGCAAGTTAGACAGGCATGAATATGCTTCCTAAATCCGTGTTGTGTGAAAGTTATTAGCTGATGGTTCTCGAGATCGTTCAAGATCGTTCAAGATGTCCCGTTCATTCATTCATGCACATTACTGACCTCAAATTCGCTGATGTCTATAATCATTTTACCTCATCACAATTAGTCCATGCACAATTAGGACGGATTTCGGAAACAGTTTAACCATTTAGGCAATTCGATTATAATCTTGAGAATATTCAAGATGATGTATTTATGTATGCAATATACGGGAAATTAGACTCATATTTATTGTAAATTCGATTTGGCATAGCCATCTTGTTTATACGCCTCTAGCTGATAAACCACATTCAGGCCGTCATATTGAATAAGCCAAGATGGCTGTGCCCTTTAAACATTCCTTGCGAAATCGGAGGATTATTTCCTACGAAAGCTTAGTCCAGGTTAATAAACACAGGTTTCTGCCAGAACAATAACAACAAAATATCTTTGCTTTTGGTCTTCGATTACCTGTTCTCGAACGTTTGAATCATGAGAAGAGAATGCGATCAAAATGGAATCAATGGATAAGTCGCATCCAAATAATTAGCTAACAACGAAAATAACACAATGGAAGGGAAAAGCTCGTGGTATCGTGGTGGTTTTGATTTAAGCAGGCTCAACTTTGTGTCTGCTCTTTGACAATACTTTGTCCAAATATTGCTAATCTTTGTTACTACACATGTTTTTTGCTATCTATACATACAACTATACAACTATAGGATACTAGCAGGATTCGAAACACAAAGGAATGTGAAACATCTACATTTGCACACATTTCAATCACAAGCTTCACAATGAAAATGTGTTGCTCAAGCCCTTTAATCTACCTCCATCCACCAGTGTATGGGCACACAGTTTGAACTTATTCTCCATGCCAATGTAATCTATGTGTGGCGTACAATTGCAAAACATGTTTGCAAATTAAGTTGATTCGCTCGTATCGCCTCACACTCGGGCTATCAATTTAATTAACCAATCAAAATGTGCATATGCCTAAATAAATATGTTAATGAAAATTTGTCAGGATGGGTTTTTGATTCGGATCTAGCAAATGATGAATATTCGAAGGTCTTCGCTTACCATCGTATCACTTTTCATCATAACAGTTCATTCAGGTAACACGGCACGTTTATAATTATCAAAAACTCTGTTATGTAATCATTTTATGAAACCCGGCGCAATACCATATCCAATGGCTTAGCTGATTATTTTGTATTTTCCTGTAGTTAAAATCTCATCCGTAATAGTAATCGCGCTGTTAAGTATAATAGAAAATATTGTTCTTAATATATTGTGTGTCGTATTAGATTTACGTAACAGGTTCCAATGCTTTGTACATGTAATCATATAACATTGTAGGCTCAGTTTTAACCTATCTTTAATCATATCAATTTTACAATCATAACTGTATTTTATAAAATCTAATGATTTTCATTCCGTCGTAGCCTATTTTGTCATTTTAATGAATGATCTTGGCCCGACTGGGAAGTTGAAACTCAAATCGCAGCTACATTTGAACCTTCAAGACGCCACTTCGGAGTGTGGGGTAAACGTGAGTGGTTTAGCAATCTCGTTATAGCTAACCGCTATTCGAATCTAAATAAGCATCTCGAAATGAAATTCACTTTCACGTTTTCATCTCGGCATCCAATTGAAAGTTATATATTAACGAAATAATTTGACATATTTAATATTATAGTTATTTAGCACTATCCAGTAAATGTAGATTTTGTGCTAGAATATGGTTTAACAATTCAGTTTGTTTTCCGGAACGTATTATAAAGACCATAATTACTAGATTCAATTGCGAATAGTTGTGCAAAACTTCTACCAATTATATTAGAGCACAGTTCCGAGGTGTCTGAGTAGAAGCTAAATAAATTGTTACAAAGAACATGCAACATGTTATTTGTTCATTTGTTTTCGCAATGAAGCCAACACGTCAAATTCAAAAGGTTTTATTGAAAAACATGCTTTGAGTCAGCGACACGGATCTTATGATCAAACTTTCACTGGCAATTGCAAGAATTAGGCATGCAAAACCTGTTGTCATGTGTATGCACATATTGATTGCACTATAGTATATATGCAATACAAAACGTTTGAAACAAACCGAAAGTCACTTGTTATGGAAGTGCGTTTGAAAATGTATTCGTACTGAATTGCTCACCGTAACCGTGTTGACAATAATTTAATATAAATCCGACTTAGTTCGGGGTTGACTAACATGACATTCTGTCTTCAGAAACCTATATTTAATGTATGTTTTGTGTTTTCAATATCTTTGTCTTTCATTCAAGGCACAAAATTACACAGCAAATTATGAGCTGTTGGACTATGAGGTAGAGGAAGATGATGAACGAAGTTTTTGCTATTATCGATGTCCGTCTCGACGGTCGTCTTTGCATAAGCTTGAAAAATGCGCTGTCGACTTACGTAATCGTACAACACACTGCGCTGTGGCATTACTGGACGTGGTAAAAAGCAGTAAGCAATATATAAATAAATATACATCTTAAATTTCAACCTCGCTCGAATGGAGTTTCAATGTGTTTTTTCAAAACACCTGTATTTTATTATGAAATTCAGTATGTACTCAGAGAGAAGAGAATAAAATGCTTATTCCGGAAATATTTGAAATTTCGTTTTATATTAATGTTTAATTGCACGGTAAATACCTTCTCAGTGATAAAATTTAAATATAATTTAATTGGTAAATTTCATATCGATAAGTTGAGACACATGGTGACACGATTGTGATAAATTCTGCAAAGCAACACATCTATTCGAGACCAATATACCAGTAGAATTGATTAAAAATGATATTGCGTTTACCTGATGAACGCAAAACGCAGATACACCGTTCGTGTGGTGAATGTGATGAAATGAATGTGAAGGAACATCTCCTTTAATGGCCATTGCCTTAACTACATGGGATTGAGAACATGCATTGAACAGCTTAATTGTTTCAACTTTATCCAGCAGTGGTATATAAACGCATACCAGGTTGACGGGCTCTGTTTCCATGACGTTGCGTTTTAAGCATTCTGTCCAGCAACTGATGAGTACAACAACATGAAATCCTAAGTGTATTCGACGGAAATTCATGCTAACTAGGATCCTCAAGCACTAATATTACACTTATTTGAATGCCGAGTAGAAATTGTGACGCCTCAAACTCGTTTTGAAAAAATACAATGTTCAGTGAGTCAGCTTTAGCGAAATTTTCACTTGACCCAATTTATCACGTTGAGCCTGTTTTTCAGCTCAGCAAAATAAATTGATAAAAACTCGTTACAAATCGATGTGTCTAATGACGTTTGCAAAATTAAGTTCAATTTTATTTTTGACCGACTTCTAACTGTTTTCAGCTGCAGGTGAACAATATTTCTCATCATTATATAAGCCAGCTAATCCAGCGTCTAAATTTAATTTGGTGTGAAACATTGTATGCCTGAGTAGTCTAGGAAACCGATAAGTTAAATGTGCCGCATGGTGGGTCTGTTACCAGAAACGGAATTCAAATTAAAGCAAAGCATTCAGATTCATCGCAAGTTTATGATAATCAGACTATTGCCACAAATGGTGAATTGCACATTAATATTGAAAACAATAATGTTTATAAAAATGTTTTATGTTGATCAATGTATAAGTTGCATTACATTCAAGTTTGTTTATTCGCATTTTATTGCTAAATATTCAAACATGCAATAATAAAATATCATGATTTTCTATAAAAGATCCAAATTCACGCAGTATCAGTAAGTTGTTCACAGTAACGTTGAATATGTAGTCAAGAAACTTTTTATAGTTCAAATTACATACAACATATGTTAACCCATTTATATAAGTTCTGCTATCACACAATTATTGTTAAACTGCGGGTGGTACTTAAAATCAATC
>JACCGJ010022762.1:0-15177 GCA_013407085.1 Atriophallophorus winterbourni
TGTAGTTTATTAACGTGAAGCGGTAGAGAAGATATAGTGTATTCATCTGACAGAGTCGTCATAGTTAATTTTCAGTGTATTATGGCGCCAATTTTACAGCTATACATGACGTTGAATTAGAATGGAGCACACATTTTCCTCATGCGGCACGATTCTGACGACGAACAACTACACAATAGCAGTTCGAAAGCTTTCCATAGTGATAAAACAAGTGAAATCCGCAAATCCAAATTCAGTTTACACAACGCGAGATATATTTTCGAAGCGCGAAATCACAAGCCTAATCAAGGCAACGTGCCACACATGCATACACTGCAAGTGAGGTTTCAAAGGTTGTCATAGCCGGGGTGGCGGTGAGAATAAGCTCCCAATGTTTATAAAATGCTCTTACATGGTGTGTGTCTCAAATAGCATCTGACAACCAAGTCCAGCTTCTGGCCTGCATGGGTGGCTCCTGAGCCCGGTGGAACTGCTTCTACCAACAGGAGAACAGGCGAGGGCGTGACTGGCGCCATAAAACAGGTTTTCTTCGGGCAGATGTAGCTCGTTAGCTTGGGAGGGAATTTCATCTAAGGGAAGGAAAACCCTGATTTTAAACCTCCGCTGCCTTGCGGGATACCCGATCATTAGAAAGGCTTCGGGAGAAAACCTTGAGGAAAAATCCGAAGCAGAGTCCCGTAGGCGGTTAGTTTGTGCATAGCACCACTTTCCGGCAATTCCCTGTTAGCTTGGAAGTCTCAACACCGAGTGGCGACGGGGACACTTTGTACCCAAATTCCCAAGAATCTTGGTGACTCATGGATGGTAGGTGACGCGCCTTATACTTTCCCTGCGCTTGGAATCTGCGCGGATCTCGCCTCTGATTATCGATAGGTAGCCGCTGAAATCCGTGACATCAACGAAACCGACTCATCCTCCAGGAGATAGTCGCACAAAAGTAAAGTAAGGTACTGCAAGTGGACGATAAGTAACCAAAAGCCATGCATTGTGACGAGCTATATACAGCATTTAATTTAAACGGGATATCAGGAGAGATGTTCAAAGTATACGCATACAGTGAAATTACATTGTACGAGAAAAGGTGATGAATTGCAGGCAGTACAAACTCAAGCAGCAAATTTAGACGAAACCCGTTTCTTGTAAGCATCCATCAGCCAAGATGTCCTAGTCGCTAGAGATCACAAGCCTGAAATATAATCAGGCTGTCCAGATATAGACAGATATGGGAATTCGAAAATAAAAAAACAAGGTGGTAATCAGACTCTAGCGTGTTTCCGTATCCAACAGAGTACCGAGGACAAATCAATTTAGAACGGTGTAACACACAAATACAGCACAATCGTGTGTTCTATTAATCTGGGTTAACGAAGGAAAATGTCAGTCAAGTTGAAATAGCTCAAACTAGAAGAAAAAGGATGAAATAAACGTTATTATACTACTTTCCTAAGCTTTGATAAGAGTTGAGAGACGGGCAACAAGAGAACAAGTATGTATGAAAGCATAAGCCTGATCCAGGCAAAGTGCCGCACAGTCAGAGACTGTACGTGGGCTGAGATACTGTCAGGTAGCCCAGGCCTAGACAAATATGAGAAAGGAAATAGAAATGTTGTGAGACTCCAGCGTGTTTCAGCATGCAGCTCACTACCGAAGGCAAATCAATTTAGCACCATGTTAGCCGTACAGCACAGAAATGCTGCACAATTGCACATCCGTGCAAGAGAACAGGAGGCAATTACACAAATTACCAAGAGACATATAATCCGATTCCGACAAACCGTATCGTATTAGAAACAGATGAAAAATAGCGGGCACAATAAGCACATGACACTTACGTTGCCTTTGCCGTGCAATAAGTCCTTGCACATTTGAGATTCGAGGAATTCCTGGTACAACTTTTTCTGATAATTTGTCAGTCGACAAAACAAAACCTGGAACAAAAGATATGAACGATTGGCAACCGTATTGATCCATCTGCTTGAACAGACGTGGTTTGCATTTTTCAGAGGCAGACTAAGTGTTCACCCAGAAGCATATTTAATACACGAAATCAAAAGTTTGCGTGATTCGGCTAGGACTGTTTTATCACAACCACGGCTGTCGACAACACAGCCAGTGAAAGTAGCCCTTCTAGATAAAGGGAACTCTGACTCACATCGTTTACTGTTTGCAAAAGGTTTTGGAATCACCATAAGGGATAACAATACACCGGTAACAAGTGTTTAACGTCCATGCAACTACAACACACTCCAGAAAACAAGGGTGGGAGTTAAACAGCTACAGAGACAATAGAAGATTTAGCACACAGAAACTAGGATGATTTGCCTACGCCTCGAATGGAACATGCTTTCAATCAAGTTTCGTGAGCGAGTAAAGCGACATTCGCACGACAGCTTTATTGTGGGTTGCATTGTCACGCATGATAACAACAATCAATCGCCGTCACTCCATTTGACAATAAACAATAGGGAAAATTCAGAACGCGGTAAAGGAGGCAGACAGTTGGCGCAAAGAGTCATATTTCTGTAAACTCCTTTAATCCTATGCCTATGTGCCTATGAAAGCACAAGCCTGATCCAGGTAAAGTGCCACACAGTCAGAGACTGCACGTGGGCTGAGACACTGTCAGGTTGGCCAGGCCTAAACAGATATGAGGAAAAGAACAGGAAATGGTAGTGAGACTCCAGCGTGTTTAATCCTAGAGTTCTGTAACTGCTTACAATATATTTCAAGCGCGGAAGGATGTGAACGGCAAAAAACATACACGGCGAAGTAAGTGGACAGGGTTCATCTGAAGCTATAAACAAGCTACGTCCGTTCGCAATAACTATCGAACCCGAATAGAGTACATTACACAAAACAGCTGAAACACAGTCGGTTTAGCATCAACTTGTTTAACAGTTGAACAGTAAGTAGCCAACACAAACAACATTTAAGATGCTGAAATGTGCAAAATACACCGTGGATGGAAAAGCGCGAGGATGTGAGTTCAAGTAACGTAGGTGAAACCACACAAACGATGCATCAAATACAAATTACGGTGTCCATCTGCCCCGTGCTCGACAAAATGTAGAAAGTGCACTAGTAAAGAGTGCAAATCGAGAGCACTTGAAGATTACCACTCTAAAGCACAACGCAAAACCGATAAATCCACCCATAGAAAACGGGTTGTGGAAGAATCACATGAGAACGTTTTGAGTGATAAAGTTACCGGAAACAGAAGCACGTAGTTTGTTCATTCCGAATCAGCCAGCATATTTACAAACACAAAATATTGTGAACTAGGAAATCAGCAATCATTTGGGATTTGAGAACAAGACGAAGGATGGTTGAAACGCAGTACCGATGTCAAACGATTTTCTTTCTCATATCTGTCTAGGCCTGGGCAACCTGACAGTATATTAGCCCACGTGCAGTCCCCGACTGTACGGCACTTTGCCTGGATCAGGCTCAATCACTTGTGCACACAACCATGTGTGTTTCAAGGCACGCAGATCCTGATCGTACTGTACCTACGAACAATACGAAACCTGTCGTTGTGTGACTAGAATGCATGCAAAAATAGATTATTTATATTATTTAATTAGCATCTACATGTAGCCCCTAGCGGCCACCTAACCTAGTTTGATCTGGGATTTAATTAGGACAAATCAACTACTTGTGAGTAGTTGATAATAAGGTTTGTGAGGTACACGAGCAACGAACTTTCGGATGATAAGCAGCACACCAACCTCCGGCGCAACACAAGAACAAAAAGCATCACTTAAGAAGAAATTAGTCGCGAACAGGTTTCGGAAGGATTGCGAAAGAACGGTTCGAGCGACATCATCGGAAATATGAGATGAACAAAATCAGCCGCTATCGAATGATATGTAATGCGCCACGATTGAAGCGACGTGATACCCCAGCTACACTGATGCCCTGACGTAATTCTCCCTCACCCATTACAATGTTTATCACATTCTCATTGGACAATATTGGCATTGACCACGCGAGCTGGAAAGAACTTGCTTTTGACCGCTCGCATTGTGTAAAGCTGAGGAGGAGTAGATACAGCTATTGGTTGCTGAACGCAGATCACGCCGCCGGTGTGCAACTGACGCCCTACAACCGAGTTCTGGTCATCGTTGCCAGCGCTGCGGGAGAGATTCTTCCTCCCAAATCCGACTGTTTAGTCATTCGAAAAGCTGTATAACATGAAAATTCAAGCGATTGTGTTGTACATCCGTGGTCGACATCGACCGAAGTAGGCCAACAACATTGGTCAATAAGACGCGCGAGGTTAATGGAACGATAAAATGAGTATAAAGTGTAAGCAACTGGCAGTGTTGCGTAATTAACGAAGAAGCAAATGGAAAGGGCAAACGATCCGACGATTATCATAAAGCTTCGCAGATTAAACCCGATGAACTTAATCTAATTCAAGTAGGTAGGAAAACAGTGAAGTCTGAGAGAGTGAGCGAGTGCTATGACGTCGGGTTAACGAAATCGGATAGATTACATATAATTACCTGTTCCGATTTCTTCGGTAATTGTAATCGAACTTCAGCTTTCAAACGACGTATAAGATACGGTGACAAAATATCTCGTAAGGTACACGCGCAACGATAAGCGGTCTCGACCTGAGAGAAATGGAAACATTGATGATGGATATAGAAAAGTTGCCGTATATGTTTTTCCAGTGCGACAACACGTTGAATGTTTACCTGAAGGGGAGAAGCAGTGGAATAGCCCCCTTGGGTTATCGGGATGGCAAACTGCTGCATGAAATCTGGAAGCGGTCCAAGACGACCTGGACAAACAAAGTCGAACACAGACCAAAGCTCCTTTAGATTATTCTGTATCGGACTGCCGGACAAAATGATACGATGCGGAGTAGAGAACTGAGGCAGGTGAGAAAAAGAAAGTGATAAAGTACAACGGTTGAAAAACAGGGGGGAAACCACATTTGTTAAAAACTGCTTCACGAAGCGCGAGACTTAAACACATATCGAACAAAATACAGACACTCATAACAGGTGAATATTTTACCCTGGTCTGGGAGACTAACCGTATCAAAGGGCGTGTTTTGGGTTGCGGGTTTTATTGCACCTATATTAGTCTAGAGGGTTTTCATTGTCGGAGAGGAACTTCTCTACAAACCATTCAAGATAAATTTCTTTGGTTAAAATGCGATATGACGGCTTAGTCATATGTACTACTCAATAAATCGAAAACATTACTGCGTAGCATCAACGTGAAGGTAAGGGCGCATCTGACTATTAAAAGTAAAACAGAATGCCAGAACGGTGAAATGTGTGCGGTGTTTGAGTTCAAAACTATGTGTGGGAAAATATGGAATAACACACAAGAACAAGCCGCACGAAAAAAGCGTGTTTTTAGCCGGACAGATCTCAGTACGGTCAGAGTTACACCTGGTTATGTATGAAAGCACAAATCTGGTCCAGGCAAAGTGCCACACACTCGAAGACTGCACGTGGGCTAAGATACGGTTAGGTTGCCAGGGAATAGAAAAATATGAGAAAGGAAATACAAATGGTAGTGAGACTCCAGCGTGTTTCAGCAAGCAGCTCACCATCAGTGGCCAATCAATTTAACACGGTGTTAGTCGCGCAGCACAGAAGCACTGCACGATTGCACACTGGTATGGTATGGTATGAAAGCACAAGTTTGATCCAGGCAAAGTGCCGCACAGTCAGAGACTGTACGTGGGCTAAGATACTGTCAGGTTGCCTAGGCCTAGATAGATATGAACGGGAAAATAGAAATAGAAGTGATACTCCAGCGTGTTTCAGTAGGCTGCTCACTACCGTTGGTCAATCAATTTAGCACCATGTTAGCCGTATGTGTAACGGGAGTCTGTTACACGTTAATATACTCTCCAACAATTTTGCATCAGACAGAAATAAGGAAAACCGATGGATAGTCACACCGGCCTCCACAATAGCTATGAGAGAATGTGAATGCATCAACGTAACAGAGAAAGCATGCACTAAAACCGAGTAACTGGCATTGTAATCAACGAGACCAGAGAGTGAAAGTTTACCCGTTTAACTGCATTCGTCACTTCGGCATCCGGGTTCTTGATTTTGTGTCCTTCGTCCAATATGACGTACGACCACACCAATTCAGGAGAAACAAGCATATCTTGGAATGCGACTAGAGTGTTGTAGGTAGTCAATAAGACACTACCGGAATACCGAGACATTGACCTGAGCAAGTCGTTCTGGAAACAGTAGAAGAAAAGGCCGATGATGATGTAACGAGAGACTGAGAACCAAACAACAAGATGGTGCGAACATGTTTGGCAACAACTCACGGGCTTGTGATATCGGGAGCCAGTCTGATGCAAGACGAGAACACGAATTGGTGGATACCATTGATGAAATTCATCCATCCATTGACGCAGGATCGTGGCAGGACAGACAATGAGCACGGTCAATGGGTGCTCGGGGCTGAGAAGTTTTAGTTGTAGATGGGATAAGATCAATCAACTGGTAATGCTGGTAATGCAATCGGAAAATACACATACCTGGTTGAATCCAGTGCTCCATGTTGGCGTAATTCCGAGTGATGCAAACCAGCGAGAAATCCGATAATCTGAAGAAACACGAATGTTGGGAAACAATGAAATGGAGGAAATCGATCTGAGGCAGACGTTTATCGATCACGCTAGCACCTACACGTTGTGAGTATGCAGGGAATCACACATTCAGATTTAAAGCAACTATGGAATCATTTAATGGATATCACTTGTGCTGATATACTGAGAGCAAGGAACGAAAACCTACTTGAATCGTCTTTCCAAGGCCCATCTCATCACCAACGATACCGCCAACTTTTCTCCGATGCAGTTGTAACAGCCACCGAATCCCAGTTTTTTGGTAATCATACAATTTGTCCCAAATGTCCGATGGAACGTGAAAATCGCCATCAAGCATACCATCGCCCGAGTTCGAGGCCTGTTTCTAAAAAATCGATGAAACGGTGAACAACTAATAGTTTGTTTATACGGCATTGTGGTGCTGGTTAAAATCCACAACCTTAAATTGATTTACCAAAGGTAGTGAGCTGCATGCGAAAACACGTTGAAGTCTCACTGCCATTTTTATTTTCATTTATCATATCTGTCGAGGCCCGGGTAACCTGACAGTATGCTAGCCCACATGCAGTCTATGACTGCGCGGCACTTTGTCAGGATCGGGCTTCTGATTTCATACATACAACAACCAGTGTGTCAAGAATACCGAAATTTGGCTTGATAACTTAATCAATAGAAAAGATTCAAAACACGGGCAGGTCGCTTTAAGTAATCATGCATTTAGAAGACACATCGAAACGTGCAAGGCGATCATGAAAAATCAGTGCAATCAGTCTTTCCTATCGAGAGAAAGAAGAGGTATTCAATCGTGCAGCACTTCTGTGCTGTGCGGCTAACACCGTGCTAAATTGATTGGCCACCGATAGTGAGCTGCATGCTAAAACACGCTGGAGTCTCACTACCATTTCTATTGTATTTTCTCTCTCATATCTGTCTAGGCCTGGGCAACCTGACAGTATCGTAGCCCACGTGTAGTCTATGACTGCACGGCACTTTGCCCGGATCAGGCTTGTGGTTTCATTCATTCATTAAAACAAAAATGTTCTCTCTGTTGGTGGTTCGTTATTTGGAGCATAAAAGCAAAGGTTACAGTCGATAGGTTGAAATCACAATAAAACATTTGATAACGTCTTGTAATACGAATTAGGAGCCCGATATGGAACTTAGTGAAAGGTAGAGCATGCAACTCAGGAAGAATCAAATGTAGATTATTGTGTACGCCCATATATAGTGAAATAAGTTGAACAATGCGGAGATCGAAAATACCGTATGGCGGCGGTGTAGCGAAGATTTAAATTTATTCACAACTCTAAAACGACAGAAAGTACAGACTTTACCCAGTATTCATGCTCTAAACGCTGTGATGGACACGCAATTACGATATCTCCAGACGATAGAATCTACTTGAGAGGGTAAATGAAGTTACCCAAGCCCGGCGGAACTGCTTCTACCAACAGGAGAAGGGCCGAGGGCGAGTGACTGGCGCCTGAAAATCAGTTTGCTTCGTTAGCCTGGGAGGGCATTTCATCTAAGGGAAGCAAAACCCTGATTTTAAACATCCGCTGCGTTGCGGGATACCCGATCGCGGGAAAGGCTTCGGGAGAAAGCCCTGAGGAAAAATCTGAAACAGAGTCTGGTAGACGGTTAGTTGGTGCACACCACCTATTTCTGGCAACTCCTTGCACTTGGTTGTGCAAAGGCTAGAGAAGCTGACTCGAACAAACGCCGAGTGGTGCTAGGGACGCCGCTTTGTACCCAAATTCCCAAGAATCTTCATTGAAGCTGACTCATCCTCCAGGAGTAGATAGTCGCAAAGCAAAGTAATAGGAAGACGAATTGGTGTGAAATGAAGTAGGGTGGAAGAGTTACGTGTTTAAAAAGAATGAATCCCATCTGATTGAATCAACTTTCAACGCATTGTTGCTCGGAAAGATTTCGCAAATTGGGACTAAACCCCGGGAAAATTGGCTGCAGGCTGTGAGTGGCTTCGCCAAAGCTTGATGATCGCCAAAATGCGTTCAACCTATAACCATCGGACAGATTGCCTTCGATTTTACTTTCTTGCGTGGCGTCGGTCCGGTAAGCTAGTAATAGCACTCGTTAGTATGAAATTGTACGAAAACCAGTCCATTTAACAATTATGATTTCTATAGAGTCGGTAATTATCTCTGGCTTTTAACGCACGAATCCTTACAAGCGCTATGATCTAACCTACTGGACAGAGTGCTTGCTAGTTGTAGTATTTTTGAAATGCTGCTGCTAACGCTTCTTCGCGTGAGGATTGGGTTTGAGCATCGTTCATGAAACGTGAAACCGCGGCTAGATTCGAACCTCGGTCGCCTGATTGCAAGTTGGACCCCATACACACTGAGCCACAGTAGAAATAAACGGCGAACCATCAAAGAATCGAAGCCACATCTAATCCGAAAATATAAAGTTGTCTAAGAAATGGCCTATGACATATTAAAGGGCATACAGAACTGGGATCGAGTGATGCATAATATTTTAGAGTGAGAAAAAATTGGGAAAATCCATTTGCCCGTAGTGGCAATTGGACAACCATTATCTTATCTTAACCAAAAGTAGCATGCTACATGCCTTGGAAGTATTCAGATGCAGCATAATTCGTGGAAAATTAAATTGCACTAGAGTTAGTTGGAGAATCAGTGAAAAGGCCGATTTACAGGCGAGTAAATTCGTTTATAAAAGGGTTACAAAATACAAAAAAAAGTTTTAGGCAGAAATGATTTGTCTTCGATTTCAGTAACGTAACGCCTAGTTGAATGAAAGCGAAAATCCAGATTTAAGCTGTGTTGCACGGATGTGCAATGGTGCTTACTTCAATGAGCAACGGTGCAGTATTTCAATGCAGTGCGAGCAACACTTCGCTAAATTTATTTGCCAAGTGTAGTGAGCTGCAGGCGGAAACACGCTGGAGTCCCAGTGCCATCCCTGTTTTCATTCTCATAAGTGTCTAGGCCGTAACAACCAGACAGTATATCAGCCCGTGTGCAGTCTGTGATCGTGCGGCACTTTGCCTGGATCAGGTTTGTGATTTCAGACAAGCATACGGCACCTATGGACAGAAAATAAACGTTTTCCATTCAGCCGTATGTATGTAAGAAAGCACAAGCCTGATCCAGGCAAAGTGCTGCATAGTAATAGACTGCACGTGAGCTAAGATACTGTCAGATTAAATAGGTCTAGACAGTTGTAAGAAATGAAAATAAAATAGAAATGGCAGGGAGACTTCAGCATGTATTCGCACGCAGTTCAATACCTGTGGCAAATCAATTACGCACGGTGTTAGTTGTACAGAACAGAAGTATTGCACGATTGTTCATCGGTACCGAAGGAATACAAAATACGGACTACCCAAACTAACCCCTTGCAGTCGATCTAGTTCCTTCGACAGAACCGCAACCTTGCGACTTCGTTGTAAGCGACATTGAAACTGCTTGCAATCTGCATCATCGATGTGCGACGTTTTACGTAAACGATCGATTGACTGCAGGAGACCCGATTCGCGATCAATGGAACGTTGAATTTTGTGTTCTTCGCATGCCAATACAGAAGCACGTTGGATCGGTGGATTTACTTCAGGCAGTGGCGGTTGTTCAACGTCAATTTGGGTGACTAAACAACGCATAAAAGAAGCGTAGATAGCATAACAGAATTAGAAAAGTGTAAGGCTGTAGGGAATTCATGAGATACCTGACTCGTTTGTTGGATTTTGTAGATTGATACGCTGCAAAACCATGAGTTTCGAGGTCAGAGATTGTTCACGAGCATTCAAAGTATCAATCTGTTTCATCTGAACAAAATATTGACTATTAATGGACAAATCACTTTGGTCTCGATTGCAAGTTCTAGATTGCGTATCTTCCGATTTTCCGCTGCACCACTTTTAGTGGAGAAATCGTGGACCATCAAAAGATTATTCAGTTCCACCTCCATTTTATGCAGGTCCGATTTGGAAGATCTAAATATGAAATCAATCATAAAAATATTACGTTAAATCATCACGCAGTGAATGCAACCGAACTCGAAGGTCGGCGATTTCTCGATTATTTTCAGCTTCATAGGCGTTTGTCACTTGGCTTATTATACCTAAAGCAATGAAAGAGAACACGAATAGCTAACCGCTCTCGAACTCCTCTTGACTATAGGCTGTTACACTTGGTAAACCACTTGTCTCTTCGCTTGATAATTCAATTATCTTCGATCGGTCCACTAAGCGGGGTCGTTTAGGTATGGAGGAACACGGATCCTGAGAGTTCTGGCCGACTTCCATTGGACAGACACGAGCCTGTTACCTACAAAATGGCAGAGAAATTATAAGGGTTGCAGGCAGCCAGTATGATCATGCAAGCCAGAAGTCAGTCAACATCTCTGCAGTCTCAAAGATGGCATTTTAGGTAGATTTTTTAGATAGAGAATTTTAGGCTCATTAGTCTCAGATAGGAAAACAAGAAAGCAATAGCGCCATAATCGTTTATAAATGAATCATTATTCCTTTCAGCTCGATTAAAGTTACGCGGAAAATCTCAATCCATGATCAGTTGCTGTCATCAGTCTGAATAAAGGTTGCGTAGAACACAGTTGGATCGATATTTGAAAAGTGCCATACAAATCGACAGTCGATCAACGCCATCTTCGAGGACTTCAACGAGGTGCCTTAGTAAGCAGAGCGGGATGTCTTGTTCAATTCGATGGTGTGTAAAGGGTCACGAAAAAGCCCGTAAATAAAATGCGTGCAAACTATGCCCGTGACTGCATGCTAACATATGTGGAATAAATAATGCGAAACATTTGTGGAGTAATCGCCGAGAACGACCGACTAATAGAACCCCATGCGCAGATTGCGGCAGCAGCTTTTCTGTTCGTATCCTCCTTGGATTTAAGTGACCGTGTCACAATTGTTACCCAGGTCACGTTTAATATCAACCGATTTGAGTTGATGATCGCCGAGAAAGTAGGCACCTTAAGGAGTGCTAGGCCCTGAAAGCATTACTGCGCATTTCTGTCCGTTTACAGGAAGCTGCTATTTGTCATATTCGTTATGGAAAACTGTACTCTCAATAGTAGAGCTTACTCTACCCAAAACTTTCAGATCATCGGCAAAAAGTGGACAATTCAGATTTAATTAGTCGGGGAGGTCTTCTTCTTCGTATTGATAGACGACAGGGGGTCAAGCCCCTGTAAGCTGCATCTCTTTACATCAGCAACATAGTCTAGGGGAACCTCAGTTGAAGAAATTCTGTCCAGTGCTGTATAGCTTCGCTGTGATTACAGGCAGTACCCTATCCACTAGTTGCTTGAATTGGTTTTCAGATCTTGCTGAAATAACCTCTTCCGGAAGCGCATTACACAAGCTAACAATTCTTGTTGAGAGCGTGAATCCATGTGGTAGGTGTAGTGTCCTTCGCTTGTGAAGCTTTAGAGAATGGCCACGGGTTCTTGAGTCCGTCACGAGAGGGAAAAACTTGCGCAGCTCGTCACTATAAGCCCCCAGTAATATGCGACGAGTTAGCAGCAGGTCGTAGCGCACACGCCGAATACTGAGCGACATGAGGTTGAGGCGTTGAACTATCTCCACATAAGGAATTGATTTTAATCCTTGTACTTGTTTCGTCGCCCGCCTTTTCCCAGCTGGTCACTTTCTCCTTTAGTTTGTGATAGGTGGGTGGCAAACCATATTCCAAAACTGGTCTCACGTATGTGGAATAAAGAATGCGAAACATTTGTGGAGTAATCAACGAGAATGACCGACTAATAGCCCACCATGCGCGGTTTGCAGCAGCAGCTTTTCTGTTCGTATCCTCCATGGATTTAAGCGACCGAGTCACAATTGTACCCAGGTCACGTTCAGTATCAACACATTTCAGTTGATGATCCACGAGGAAGTACGCACCTTCAGGCATGCTTGACCCCAAAAGCATTAAAGCGTATTTCTGTCGGCTTACAGGAAGCTGCCATTTTACTGTCCAATCAATCAAATTGTTAAATTCGTTCCGGAAAACTGAATTATCAGCAAAAAAGCGTACTGTAACCCAAATTTTCAGATCATCCGCAAAAAGTAAACAATTCATATTTAATGAGTCAGGGTGGTCATTAACATATACTTTAAAAAGTAATGGGCCGAGAACACATCCTTGCGGAACCCCGAAAGTTGGACCTAGGGGATAAATTGAAGATTAGCGCCAGTGGTTTGTGTATGATACTCGACAATACCTTTAAAAACATTGGGTCCGGGCCAGGTGCTGAGTGTATATCGAGTCGTTCTAGTAAATACTGCACCATCTCATACGAGATCGAGATATACGGCATTTCGGCGCTGCTCTCATGAAGCAGAGGAATGGGAAACGTTTCCTCTGTGTAAACCGAATTGTACTGAGCGGCGAGAAGAACTGCTTTACGTTCATCTTCATGTTCAGTCGAACCTCCCATAGATCTCAAGCAAGGTAGTCGTTGAGAAGCTTTGGTTCTACGTCTAAATTACGCAAACAAGCGTTTCGGCACCGAATTGGCTTCGTCCCCCAAACGAGTTTCATAGTTCTGCCTTTTTTCTCTTTTGAGATAGGTGCACTTGTTGCGGATAACTTTGTAGGTTATATAGTCATTGAACAAAACTTCCACCATAACCGCTTTCTTTCCTTCATGTATTTACGAATAACGTTATAAAACCACGGCAGTCCCTTAGCGGGGGATCTTCCATTCATCAATGGGGCATGATTTTCCAGCGATCTGATTTTATCCAAAAAGTCCAACCAACAGGTATCAACATTCGTTTGTGGAGGGAGTGACCAGTCCATCAAGTCAGTAGACGTGATTAGACTATTTGTCTAATTTCCAGTAGTTTCTCCGGGCATGCGTACGTATTCTCGGTTGAAGACCCCGATTCCAAACGAACCATAGAGAACAGTGATCGCTGCAACCAATAGGGGTCTCGATCGACAGATTCGTAACATCGGTAAATCTGGGTGTGACCAACAAATCCAATATCGAAGGAACTTGTCCGACGCATATCCTCGTAGGATCGTTTACATTCTGCACCAAATTCAGCTCCAAAATCGTATCTAGGAATTCTTGTTGGAACGGTTCACCTCTCGAAACTAAATCCGCCCAGTTTATATCGGGAGCATTCAGATCTCCAACAACGATACAGTCACCAGTGATACCATAACGTTTGATCACATAACGCAGGAACGTAAGCGCCAGGTGAGTGGTAAATGACCCCAAGTGATGCAGCCCCAGAGCTAGACTTCACCTTACACCAAATGCTTTCGGCATTTCCAGCATCATGTTGAAACCTTTCCAATACTTTCACAAGCAGGTGCTCTTTAATTATACGGCAAAGCCACCGGCAGATCTCGAAGCTACTCTGTCACTTCTGAAAAGCGCATAGTGTGGTAGCGCGCACTACATATCAGATATATCCGTTGTTAACTACGATTCCGTAACAGCAATTATATCTGGCTTTCGCCGACAGACAATTTTATTAACCTCGTCAAGTTTATTGCGTAGACTCCTCGCATTAAAAAAGCAAGACTCAAAATCTCTTCACAGAATGATTAACTGGGGTGGGATTGACAGCGGCTTGCAACTAATGTGCGGCCTCCTCCGCACTACCCGCAAATCCACAGCATGGAGATCTACCTCACCAGCTTCTCTACGTGCTCGCAATTCTTGGGTGGTTGTTTTTGTTTCAATTATATTCACAGGAGACAGGTCACGTAGTATCTTGGACGGCTCTCCCTTAAGACGATGAACGCGTCTTAGTACCATCTGAACTTGCTCATCCGAAGCTAAAACAATTTCAGCGTCCGCGGTTTATCCTCCTCCTTCTTCCGGCTAAATCGGAATGCAGAAATTATGGTAACTCCTTCCTCCCCTTGATTAAATAGCTTTGAAAAAGTGGACTGTAGGTAAGTGCGCTTTTGCTGTAAACGTAATTCAGCCGTGTCCCCGGTTTGCTCGCGAGCATTCACCATAATAAGGCATCGCTTTCGAAAATCCAAATGTGGCTTCTTTGAGACCGGAGATCTAAAAGCATTTTCAGAAGTAGGCACTTATTTCACTATATTTAGCTGAGCCTCTATTTTACTCAATCGTTGTGACAAGATTTCATAGCACGGATCACTAGGTAGAACCTTCGACGTCACGTCTGCATAAGTTTTATTCCTTCTTGACCGTTGAGCAATCGGTGTTGAAGGCGAGCAAACGTCGAGTTCCTGCATGTTCAATGTATCATCAATACTAATGCCATTTTGTAAACGGCTTGTAGTCGAGGAAGCGAATGGTACGCAAGCTTGCTCCACAGATAGGTGGTGTCTGTCCTCAGCTGAGGTTGGTTCAATATTTATGTCTCTTCCATCGAGCACTTTAGCGGCTTTACTAGATGCAGCTACGACTTTATTCTGACTACCTCCGTGCTTAACACTTGATGGTGGAAGGTATATCTTACATTGTGCAATCGTGCAGCATTTCTGTGCTGTGCGGCTAACATCGTGCTAAATTGATTGGCCAACGGTAATGAGCTTCATGCTGAAACACGCTGGAGTTTCACGACCATTTTT
>JACCGJ010022767.1:0-10307 GCA_013407085.1 Atriophallophorus winterbourni
CTCTATATCAACATTACTACCGAACAACTTATTTCGGAGAGCATCGGTGCGTATGCGATTGTAACAGCTAACTCCTAGAATGAGTTAATGATGGGTTAATGTTCTGTAAAACTTGTTCAAATCAAAGACATTTGTGAATCTGCTATTTGCATTAGTTCCTTCAAAAAGCGACCCCAGTGTGTTGATATGCTGAATACGAGCAACTCATAAGGAGTCTAGAGTCAGAGCATCACATGAAATATCGCTGGTAATTATCATGGGTTTCGTTCGAATCTTGTACTGCCTTTCGTGTTATTATTATTCAATCACATGCAGGATCGACATAAAGCTCTCAACTACCTTATTTTCATATCTGTCTAGGTCTGGGCAACCTGACAGTATCTTAGGCCACGTATAGTTTATGCATGAATCAGGCTTTTGGTTTTGCTATCATACTATAGGTAAATGAACTTAGCACTGTGTTACCTGCGCAGTACTTCAAAGTTGCATATTCACGCAAGTTGTTATTGAATTCGGCTCGAGATTCTTCTAGCAAATACAATGACTGATTAAAAAACGATTTGTAGACAACAAGCTCTCAACTCAGAATTAGATCCCGGGAGATTTGATGCCATATATCTCACAAGCCTGATTCCCAACGGATCAAGATTGCTGAACCTGAATATTTCTACGAACTTTCACAACTTGTCAAAATACACTCAATTACAAATGGGGACTTTAAGGGTCATTAAAAGCCCCATTGTTTAGCGGAATTGTAAGAGATTAACTGGTTTAAAGCCACCACCTACCCACACAACATGATAAAACGAATTTACAGGTGTGCCTTTGCATACATTACCTTTTCTAGCTTCGGTACACCACCGTCGCACAGTTTCTCTAAGAGAATTTCTGAAGCTGCTTGGTTTTCGTGTGGCGCAACACCATTGAACAATTCCCCGATTGTCAAACCGAGACTGTAAATGTCAGCTGGGCACGAATAGCCCGTAAAGTCTTGAGCCACCATCTCTGGTGCGTACCACGACATTGGATGACTCTGATTTCCACCCACGTTCCAACCGCGCCATGAGAAATGTATCGGGGGTATATCGTTACGCGCGACAAAGTTACAATTTTTCATATACTCCGTGGCGCTTCCCAAACCACAGAGTTTGACTTGGACCGATTCAGAAGATTCAACCAATAGCAGGTGTTTGGAGCAAATTTCTCGGTGTAAAATTCCATGCTCATGTAAGTCTGCCAGACAGGAAACCGCTCTAGCGATTATGGCTGCAACGACCCGTTCAGAGAGACTACCCAAGCGCTGAATCACATCGAATGCGGATCCAAGTGGACTCCATGTGTATGAGAGCACAAATTCTGTACCGTCTATTCTGATATCCTTCGGTAAACTGGCACTGATGACATTTCCATCGAGCGTCTTTGGCAACACGAGGGCAAGTTTCCTCAAAAATTTGCTGTTTGAAAACAATGCCACGAAATCAGCCCTGTCACAATATTCCAGGTCAATCACCTTGGACCATATTCCTGCAGTTTCGTTGACAGCGTATCGAACAGCTGTAGAAGGACTAAAGCGGATATGCGATTCGGTAACAGGTACATCCAACGCCAATGATCTGAGAGTGATTAGTGGATATAACGAAAAATTACATGAATGTGTCGTCACACAGCATTTTTCCATTCAGTCGGCGTAAGCAAAGCAAACTGAGAACCGGTACCAGGACATCAGCTGAAAATAAGTAAGCGATATAATATGAGACAAAACGAAAGGGTTCAACTCTTTTCAACTGAATTGTGGCATAACCTATCTTTTCCATTCTCTTCTATGTAAAAATATTAATGAATAAATGAAGCAAGAGATGTTCATCAAACCAACGTTAGCGTATGTGGCGATACACACAAATTTGTCATCATGATCATTATCATAAAGCTCACGTCTCAAACTAAATAAAGTACCAAGCAACATAAAGTAGGAAAAGCTGATGAACGAGCGTGTGAAAAAAAGCGGAATATAAAAAGCGAATTCATCAAAATCAGCTTGTTTTTGTGGCTTCGCTGCATGCGATTTTATGATTATGTTTTTTTAAATATAATATAATAATAGCAGATTAAAATAATTATGGTACAGATGACAAAACTCCTCTTTGAGCCGTTATCATTACGGCGATAATCGAGACCAAACTTTCCACCCACGAAATTCTCTTTTGAAGATAGACGACCAACACGTGCGTTCATGTCTCCAGCTAAGACAAAGATGTAACTCATCGATGCAAGTCTAACGAGGTCTTGCAATTTTCCATATAACTCATCCTTGATATGTTCAACATAAACATGAGATGTACAAATCGAGAAGGGGGGTACAAAGCGTTGTCATCAGGCATCGTTGAACGTAGGCTGATACTACCCCCGGTTGCCTACACCGAAGTAGGGGAGATTTTCGTTTAGGGGGTCCCACCCCGAGTGTTTACCTACAAGGCAGTAGCGAGAGAGGTTCGCACCTATCGGTGGCCGGTGACCGACGAAGCGGTTCATACGCCCTTTTCTGGGAATTTCCAGTTCGGAGCCCGATAACCCCGTTGATAGGTTGGTGACTTCAGTTTTTGCCTGTGCACCATACAATGTCCTTGGATAGGACAAGGGGCAGTGACTTTAGGAGCGGCGAGTCACATCCGCCGCGTCGTGATGTCATCATTGGATTTTTGTGGCTTTTTATAGAGAGAACGCTTGCCAGGCGAAAACCCACGACACCCTCAGACACCACCGCCGAACCTTTCTCTGATCTCGGAGAACCGAGCCCACCCAGCTGGCACCACGTGGAGGTATTTCGGCAAGCCAGCCTGTTAGATATGTATGTATGAAAGCACAAGCCTGATCCAGGCAAAGTGCCGTACAGTCAGAGACTGCACGCGGGCTAAGATACTGTCAGGTTGCCCAGGCCTAGACAGATATGAGGAAGGAAATAGAATAGAAATAGTAGTGAGACTCCAGCTTGTATCAGCATGCAGCTCACTACCTCTGGCCAATCAATTTAGCACGGTGTTAGCCGCACAGCACAGAATTACTGTACGATTGCACATCCGTGCAACGGCACATCCGCCAAACGACGAGCCTTCTGAAACTCCTTGCAATCAAGAACCTAACGAGAGTCTCACTGAACTTATTCGTCAACAACAACGCGTCCGACCGTATGAGCTGAGGAGCGGTGCAATTTAACAAGTCAAAACTACTGGCAGTTATCATTTTTTCGAGGCGGGGAGAATGTCGTATATCGCTGTCTGTTTGTCTTGCACTGTCTTTTATATTATAAACCCGTGACCATATATAAACGCATCCCTCTCCCTAATCAGCCGTATATTGTATCAACAAGTTGTTTAAAGCCCAAATCTCGGATCTTCTTACTCTCTACTTGTTGGGTTCTCTATAATCAATTCACCACAATCGGCACAGCTAATATAGGCGCTAGCAGTCTGATCACCCGTGGATGGATGCTATCGGGCCCTGCTGACTTGTTGTAAGCTAGGCTGGCCAATATATTCTCGACATTGTGTATCTCGAATGTAAGGTCAGTGCAAAGGGGGCGATTAGCGAGTACACATTGAAGTGATGGCGCAGAGACGTTCGAGTTATAATCTCGGCGTTGTACGCCTTGAAAATGCAAGGAAAACAATTGAGCCTTTTCAGTGCTTGCAATGACGGCTGAGCCGTCGTCCCTTCTCATGGTACCTACACCTTTTCGTGTTGACCCTTTAGATTGAACGTAGCTGTAGTAACGTTTCGGATGAGTATGGGCCTCTTGAGCGAGTCTCATTTCGAAAGAAATCTTTGCTGCACGTATCTTGGAAACAGCTATGTTTCGCGCTTCTTTGTAACGGGCCCAGGTCCCACATGAGGGAGTAAGCTTATAACGCCTCCATTTTGCGTCGCGGTGACGTACGCTACGGGAAACTGAGGCTGACCACCATTGAGGTTTACCTTTTTTGCGAACGGGTAAGAGAGGAGCGAATCGATCCTGAAGTTGAAGGATGTTTTTCTTGATCTGCCCCCACATCCCATCCACATGGTGAATGTTTTGCCATGGGAGTAGCGCGGCTGCCTGTAATAGGGAAGCAGGGTCAATCCTGTGGAAGCTTCGAGACATCTTAAGTGGGGGTTTACCAAATGACAGAAGTAACTCGCAGGCTAACAGTACGTGGTCGCTCTTTCCTAGTGGTGGCAGTAAGACCAAATTTTGTATACCGCTTTCATAAGTTGAAATAACTAGGTCAAGATTAGACGGAGACTGGCCCTCTGAATCTAGTTGGTTCGTTTACGTGTTGGTTAAGTGCATGGGAGTGTAGCCAGTCCAGAAAATCGTTCGCGACTCCTGGGGCATGTGAGGTTTGGTACTCCCAGTTTATTTCGGGTAGATTAAAATCGCCGAAGATTACAACACGTGGTGCTACGGCTAAAAGAGACGAGAGCTTAATTTGCAAAAGAGCATCTTCTTCCAAACTAGTGCTCGGACTACGGTAGACGCAGCTTACAACTATACGCGTGCATCCATGCATGAGCAAGGCAGATATTATCTGCACATTCGTTGTAGAAAAAGAAATACTTTTCTCGAAGGGAATAGCGTTATCAATAAGGAGCAACGCCCCTCCTGCTAGCTTACCCAGAGGTCGATCGCTTCTAACGGCGCTAAACCTATTCGCGATTAAAGCTGGTATGTGGTCATCATGAGACAACCATGATTCCGTGACACCCACAATTTTGTAGTGGGTGTCGTCAACTCTACAGAGGAGTTCAGCCCATTTATTTCTAATGCTACAAGCGTTTGTATAGAACAGAAGAGTACTATCATGTGGGGCCAGACTCCCGGTGTTAGGGCTACCTAAGATCTCTTTGTCCTCGGCCGTAATGCCCGAGGCTGCTTCGCGTTTTTTGAAGGCTGAATTTCATCAAGAGATACAGCATTCGTTTTTGAAACAGACGACAACTCCTGGCATCTAGTTTCATCTTCATGGTCTGAGTCACTACAACTCATCCACGATTCATCCTCTAAAGGACGTAGCACGACAGTGGCGCTCTTCAATGTTGGAGTATAATTCTCCTGTGTTAGCGTCATTGCCACACTGTTGTCATTTTCTACGTTTCGTCTCGGGAGCGAATTTGGTGAGCTACGATTTGCAGCTAACTTTGACTTTCTAGCTCTAATTGGGCTAGAAGTTTTCAGGTGTGCGGGGTGTCAGGTTGCACGATGCATTTTCCCTCGACGCAGTTAAGTTTTTCTGCTTTCGAAAGGAAGTAGTCGCGATCACATTGCTTTGTGAATTCGACTACAATTGGCCGCGGCGATCTGGTAGATGCGTCATTTGGGCCACCCCTCCATTTCCCGACCCTGTGAACTCGCTTCAGCGGAGTAGTCGGTCTCATGCCTGAAGCACGGAGTAGGTCGATAACCTTTCTCCGATCGCTTTCCTTACGAGCCTTTGATTCTCGGATAAAATGCTCAACCTGCGTTAAAATCAGGACATTTTTAGCCCGTGTTGAGCTAACTTGGTTTCTGGCTTGCAGCTCAGCAACCACTTTTCCTAAATGGTGGACTTCCCGAGCTAAAGCGCGAACGTCCTTAGTCGGGCTAATGTGAACACCCATATTTTCTTTAACTTTTTCCATGGAGCCTTTGGAGGACAGGAGGATGGCGATGATTTCGCCTTCTGTGTTCTCAAAGGAGTGGTATGCTGGCTGGAGGTAGACGGGACCACTGACCTAGCTACTTCGGCAAACGTTTTGGGTTTCGGAGATGGACGAGGAGGAGAACGCTTACGTTCCTCGAGACGCTTACGCTCCTCAACCAAAGTTTCCACGGACTTCATGCAGTCAGCACATAGCCATGTAAGCCATCGATGGGCCGCATAAACCTTAAATTGTGTCTGACGACAGTCCACAGCATTTGGGATGAGCCCAACGCAGGCACACGTCGCACTCTATACCTTTGGAAACCTTCTTGTTGCAGCTAGAGTAAAGGCAAAGACAAGAATTTTGAATCATTTTGCTAATGTAATCGATGAATCAGAAATTTAATGAATTTCGAAAAATTTAGCAGCGTGGAAACAAAATTCAAACCGGGCGCGGTTAAAGTTTGAGTGGACTCACAGTGGCAGGTGCTCTTTCCGGAGTATTTCCCTAACGACTAAATCCAGCCACATTTATTGTCAAAAACAAAATATTTAGAAAATCTTTTTGAAACACAAAAAGCGTTTCTTTTCCATTTTATGTTTTTTGTTGAAATAAACTGCTGTCCATCGACTTTTCATTAGATTGGGTATGTAACGCATTAACTCTCACCTTTCGGTGATGAGACCTCTCCCATCTTCCATTCACAGGTACACGCCTGAGCTCCCTACGGATCAATCCTGGTAGAGGTGGGTGTTTTGAAGCACACCTCCGAAATCATCTGGGCACTCGTTTCGACTTGGTCGACTATCGCCCTGTGGTACTGCTACTGCCACAGGAATATAAATTATAGTTAGATTATGACTTCCTGATGCTATATGTCAACGCCAATCAATTAGCTACACGTTATTTCGTTTTGTATAAATTAGTCCTGCACGGATGTGCAATCGTGCAGTACTTCTGTGCTCTGCGGCTAACACCGTGCTAAATTGATTGGCCACTAGTAGTGATCTGCATGCTGAAACACGCTGGAGTCTCACTACCATCTTTATTCTCGATTTCACATATCTGTCTAGGCCTGGGCAACCTGACAGTAGTATCGCCCACGTGCAGTCTCTGACTGTGTGGCACTTTGCCTGGATCAGGCTCGTGCTTTCATACCATATGTATAAATTAGTACACTACTTTATTTTTGCGAAACCTGGTTTATCCGAGCGGAAGGTGTCCGTCGGCTTTCTGTTTTTGACACCCGTTGCCTGCGTAGGATTGCTCGCATTCGGTGGCAGCATCGCGCTACAAATATAGATATCTGCAAGCGGATGTTAGGACCAGGTGGCCACGGACTGAGAGAAATGCTGATGCTTGCTCGTTTCCGATTGCTGGGACATGTTTCAAGAATGCATGTTCACCGTTTACCATACCGTGCCTTATTCGCATAGCCTGGCAGAAGCTGGGAGAAACGACTGTGGGCTAGTTCATGAAGTGGCGCGTTGGGATGAAGAAACTCACCGTATCGCTAGGTTTAGTTGGGTGTATTCGTTTGCCTGGGTGGGGTCCAAAAGTTCCACCCTATAGTTGGCTGGAAACCTTACGAGATATGGCTGCAAACCGAAGTCAGTGACGGCAGTGTACTTTGTTTTGTGTGTCATAATCCGGTATTTTTTGATGAAAAAACATGAAAACAAATTACAAAATCGCATTCAGTGAAACTACAAAAACTAGCTGCTTTTTGCGCATTTGCTTTTGCATATTCCGCTTGCCTGCTTTCCATTTTTCACGCGTTTGCTTATCTGCTTTTCCTGATTCATGTAGATGATGAATATACTCCCAGGTTGTCCAGGCCTAGTCAACTATGAAAATACAAATGGCAGTGAGACTCCAAGGTGCGTTCGCATGCAGCTGACTATTGGTCGCGAATCAATTTAGCACAGCTTGAGCTTCACTGTACATAAGTATAGCACGATCGCACATTCAAGCACATCATTATCTGTATGGTATGGTATGAAAACACAAGCCTGATCCAGGCAAAGTGCCGCACAGTCAGAGACTGCACGTGGGCGATACTACTGTCAGGTTGCCCAGGCCTAGACAGATATGAGAAACAGAGAATAAAGATGGTAGTGAGACTCCAGCGTGTTTAAGCATGCAGATCACTACCAATGGCCAATCAATTTAGCACGGTATTAGACGCAGCACAGAAGTACTGTAATTATATGCCTACTCTTGAACCCTTAGATAGTACCACAGGCTATTATCTACCCCATGCACAGATTTGCAATCGTGCATACTCCTGCGCGGTGAAGCTAACCCTTCTTTGCCACCGGTAGGAGCTGCATGCTGAAACACGCTCAAATCTTGCTGCTATTTCTTTTTGTGTTTCTTATATTTTTCTGTCTGTTCAACCGTGTTCAGTTTATGACTGTACAGCGCTTTGTCTGGACCGGGTTTTTGATTTTACACATTTATATGCTAGCGCGCTTGCTTATCTCTTAACCTGTATATCAGAGTTTATTGTCTCGTCTGATTTCACTTATGTGCTTCATGCTAATTATTTCAACTTTCATAACCGTACTTATTCGACCGGTTTTGCAGATCTCTACCCCTATGATATTAAGCACAGGCGTTGAGCTCCATCGGATATATAGCTTTCAAATTATTCTGCTTATTTTTTCCTCATAGCTCCACACTAGCGGCCAATTCAAAGACTGAATTCTCTCGTGTATGCGAATCAAATGTCGTGCAATTCGAACAAGCTTTCTTAACACCTCGGCAAAGCGAGCCAAACAAAATCTGTATTGGAAAAGTGAAATGTTTTAGGAATATCGTACGTTGAGTTGCTCTTGTTACATACGGTCAACTGAAATCTCGTTGCATGGATTTGTCCTAAGCGACGCTTTCTCCCATTGCTCACATTTTGGAACAATGATTAAAAAAGTCATCGCTCTACTCTGCATGATTTGTCAGAAAGCCACAAAAATTTTGCGGATGATGCTTTTATAGGGGGTGGCTGCTTATAAATGGCATCATGCCGACCAACGCACCTAGTTAAATTTGACTAAAATCTTCACAGTCCAATTAACATTGGCGTCTTATCTACCCCGAATTCCTTGTTTACTGCTTATATTGTTAGCACTGCTCGCTCACAGGAGCAGCTTTAGTTGAAAAAGACTGCTGTGCAGCCTTTAAAGATTCGTTAGCCATGCAGCCCGCGCAGGGTTACTCTTCTAGTTTTCAGTCTTGAGCCATCTTTAATCGTATTTATTAAGCCTTGACACTGAACAATTTCTTCAGTTCGCTTATTCAGATTATTTTCGTTTGGAAAATCTCTCGTTAGACATTGATCGCAGAGCGTCTGCCATGTAATTCGTCCCAGTCTTATATCGATAATCTGAAAGCGGGCTTTAAAAATAAAATGATGGTATGGTGTACTTATCCACCAAATGACTCAGCCTATGTTTTGATCACAAGTACAAGAGGTGATCGAAAACCGAATGTTTTCTGGTACGAAAGCACAAGCCTGATCCAGGCAAAGTGCCGCATAGTCAGAGGCTGTTTGATTTACTCTTATTTGACAGCCTTGGGATACTCCCCTCCATTTGCCTGCGACTGATGGTCTTTTATGAAATCTGTAACCTGAAAAATCACACGTTCCGGAATAAATCTTTTGTGTTTTAACCCTTTGACTGCGACTGCCAAAATAGCCTGTATTCCCGTGATGCGACGTGATGAAACTTGTCTATCTTCAGTGCCAGAGAAGACAGCGAGGTGGGAGGTTGTGCGCCGCTTTGCTACGAGTGAGTTCTTCAAGATTCTGACATAAAAACAGTGAGCCTCAATTAGTACACGTTGCGTGGGACAGAAACTGCTATCTTTGGGGGCATCTTGCGCCATATAGCGTCACGATAATGCGTGTACCATATATGGTGCACGTCGCAGTTTGGGACATCATTGCGTATACCACATATGGCGCACGACGCAGTCAAAGTGTTAATATCGTCAACACAATCGAAAATCGTAGAAAAGTAAGATATAAAAAATCGTTATCTCAGTGTATGGTGCTCTTAAGATAGCTGCTGCATTTTGGTGTCTTTATTTATCGTTACCAGAACTCCGTTTCTTTTAGAGGTATTGAATAGTGATACCAACACAAGTATAATTGTCTCATTATAATTTCGTTTCAGCCAATCTTCATCAACTGTCTTATGACCCTCGTATTGTCACGCTGCCATATCGCGACCCCACTGTCACATGATTCATCTGTCCCCCAGGACATTCTCAAGGTCACTCTCAATCTATTAGCCGTTTTTGTCGCTCGTGTGACCTTGAGCCAAAAATCTATTTCGACTAGGTTGGCTAGGGTGTAATGTCGTCTCTTCACGCCCGTACTTATTAAAAATGTGGAATTCTGTGATGATATTTTTCTTAGGAACAAACCAAGGCACGGGATGTGTTAATCCGTGACCTGCTATTTGCCGACGATGCAATCATTATTGCGCAATCCCTAGAGAACCCGCAGTCGCTAATGGACTGTTTTTCGTCGGCATGCAAAGATTTTGAGCTAACAATCAGTATTAGCAAGACCAAAGTCCTTGGTCAAGGGATTGTATCGCCTCCAATCATCACTGTTGGAAACTGTCAGCTTGAACCAGTGCATC
>JACCGJ010022768.1:0-14455 GCA_013407085.1 Atriophallophorus winterbourni
TGCAAAACAATTACGGAAAATCCGCAAAAGTACCACCGGACATCCTGTTCTTTGATTGATTTTGGGATCGTCCAGCTAAGTTCAACTTGGTTCGATGTAACTTTGCCAAATTTGACTCCACTGACGACATCTTGGGGTAAGCTTTCGCCCGAGTAACCAGAACCAACTAACGCAGCTTGCTGACACCAACCTATATGGTTTCGTGTTGTGATAATCACCTGTAATGCGGAATATTTTGAAAAATCTGCACAATGTATTGCAGAGAAATCCGAATGATTGAACACATTTTCACTAATAGCGAAATCGGATATGTTGTCTCCTTGTTAAAATTATTGCACGCAAATTACGATGTCTGGAAAATAAAATACAGTTTGTTATCGGTTTCGTGTACTCAGAAAATGAAATCGTTTCCACAAATGTTAAACCATATCTCACAGTCACAATTTTTTCACCGTGCTAGTCTTCACACGCTAAATGCCTTCTAATATCATCTGGGAAGTATTTTTGTCTGAGATTGTAAACGAATTTAATATAATCCAGTTGCATAACTTTGCATCACATTTCTAGAAAAATGATTCTGTGATCTTTAACTATGTGAGCAGTATCTAAAATTCAATCCAGCCACCTAACATTCACTGAGTTACCCCGTTGATATGGGCACATTTTTTGATAAAATGAACATAGAAGGATAGGTTTGGCATGAGGTGCTTTGCAAAATCATTGTCTAAAGTTTAGCTGAGATTAAGAGTATAGTTTTGAAGATTTGATGACCAAATTTAAGTTGTTCACAGACATGTGCGTTTGAAACATCGTTCAAGTAAAGGTTAAATATTCTGATCAACAGAGGTTGCTTTCTGTGAATAGTAAACAGAATTTAGTTCATTCAGTGAGACTCAACGATGTATCCCAGTTATATGAACCATATTAAAAATGTTTCACTGAAAGACGAAAAATGATTCAGGTGAAAGAAGGCATTAATTAAGAGTTCAATATCTCTATTCGTTAAACGTATCTAGTAAGTAAGTAAAAAGGTAATAAAATGTTAACAACTAATGTAAATAAACCCCATGATCCCAAATAAGAAATTGTCGAGTCGACAAATGTTATCCCAAGTTGTTAGCGATAGACAAAATAGTGTCAGCATTTTGGTCGGGTTCCACAACTCATGTATGACGTTAAATTAACAATAATTACTTACTTCGTATTGCTCGAGGTCTCCAATTAAGGACTGACTTGATTTTTTGCGTACATCTCCAACATACGCATGAAACTTGAGCGCCGTGGTATCGTTACCAAGTAGTGTGAATTTCATTGTTCTCGTATAGTTTGTACAACTAATGCAGCTGATGTAAATGTGGTATTCAAAACCGGTAGCGCCTTGTTCCTCCAATAGAATTGGCTGCAAGGAAGTTAGATCTGTTGTTTATCAAGGTCGTGAAATTTACTAATTCACATTCTACACAGAGGGTTTATTTGCTGCACAATTCTTTCACCACGCCACCCCACATTTAAATTGGTGAAGTGACAATCAAGGCTAAGTAAATTTCTTACTAATATGAGAACACGTTGGGTTTTATAATCCTAGGTTTCGAGCGGCCGGCGCACGTTTCTATCCACTATACGATCGCAGACTTGCCTAATTGAATTTTATATTTAACTGCCCTCAATAAAAGGCTCAAAATAATAAGCAACATAGTTGAATAGTCAGCGGAGTCGAAATATTTTCTCACATATATAGGCATATGTGTGATTGAAGATTACACGTTAAATCGGTTAGCAAAGTTTCAACTTTTTAGCTAAATTTTGCTTGAATGAAAATAGATAATTTGACTGAGGCACCAACAAACACTATTAGAGTTAATACATCAGAATGCAATGTTCCAAAGCATAGTTAATTGCTATTTTCCTTTTAAGATAGTTGACGACCGGACTGGTGTTGCTTGTACTCATCACATTAGATATAACATTTTGAATTCACCAATATTACACTTTGAATAATAATAATAATGATAATGCTGGCACAATCAATCTGATCAATCTCATGTAAACGTGATCAAAATCTTTGTCTTGTAAAAATATAAATATAGGCATTAATTTCCATTTCTTCTCGATGTGTGAATTATTCATGTGAACATGGAACACAAAGATTTTCTTGTGCGAGCTGATGACTTAAAATCTTCATTATTATTTATCTTCTGTGCTTTTATGAGATCAATGATTAAACTTGTTCAATAAATAACATTCCGAGTTAAAATAAGAATACTACTTTTCGTGTCGCTCGAATGTTTTAGAAAATATATTAGGCATTATTGTTCTCGTGATGACATATGATCACTTTGGAGGCAAACAGACAGAATTAAATATATTTAACATACCGTCCATTCAACAATGAGACTTCCTGGTTCTTTCCCGAAAATCTTCAATTCTTGCGGATTTAGATGAGGCTGAAATGGACGAGCTATACAAAAGCTATTCGTTGATCCAGTCTCTGAATCAATTATTTTACTAGGTTCAGAAACCCCAATAGAATTTTTGCCTCGTACTCTGAAGCCATGTACAGCGTCTCCAGAGATTTGAGCTTTTACAGTGAACCGGATTATTCCATTATCAGTTTGTTTAAAAATCTGATATTTGCTTGAATCCAAAATCTTCCAATTAGCCTGTTGCATTGCTGACAAATACAAGTTCGTGATATTTTCAAAGGAATCGTTATTTTTGTGCGACCGTTTGACTGCTGCAATATGCTCGACGATCATCTCGTTTTCACAGTCAAACGACTCCGAAACCAACAAATTGATGTAAGCTGTGTTTCCACTTTGATCCACAGCGTTACATGTGACCTTCAGCAGTTCTGGGGCATCGGGTTTATCTGGTGGGTAAATGCATTATATTTTTAACAAACAATATCGAAAATGATTTCTAAAACCGTCACCACTCATTTAGCAACACAGCAATTATTTTTCTGTATTCATACAGATCACGGTACGGATATATTTCCAATAATTTTCATTAAATACAATATAGTAAATAATAGTAAATAAATTTAAAAAAATTCGTATAGTAAAACTTATTCGCAGCAGGTTTGGTTTTAAATTTTGCACTAGTGTTAAGTGATAAATTGTATGTGCTCAAAAGCATGCTAATTATTTATCACAATCAAAACATGAACATGTATCACATGTCAGGGTTTATAAATTATAACAAAATTATGTTGGTTCCATTTCAAATCATAAGTACTATTTGAACTCTCATTCCTTTTCAGAAAATTGACAAATATCTCACCTGCCAACAGTACTTCGTACGATCTGCGTCTAACGGGACCTTCTACGCTGGGCAAAACGCAGTCGTAAGCTCCGGTTATGCGAGTATTGTTCGAGTACCACAAAATTCCCTGAGATATTACACCAGACTGGTGTAGCATGAGTTGTTCCAAGAAGTTGTAATGAATAGGTTTCATCCAAGGGGCTACCAATTGATTTACATACCACGTATAGCTAAATTTACAGAAACAATTTAACAAAAATAATACAACGGTGTCGCATATGAGAATGAACAGAAAAGTGAATAATTGAAACTGATGGGTCAATGTCATTCTCTGAATAGGACTTGAAATGATTGATATCATCCAGAGGTTTCAATATTTGCTTTGAATAATAGCATTGATTATAGATATATCATTGCATAAATGTAAGCTCAAGTAAGCCTTCGACTAACAATCTACAACTTAGAAAAAACTTTAGCGCACTGAAAGTGAACATAATGCGAGCTATAAATAAATTCAATTTTATCATTTTCGTTTATAACCTTCATCGATTCTTTACCGATAGATTCCTAACTCAACCTTAGTTTCCCTGTTGGCATCATTGCTAACGGTTTGAAACAGTTGATTTTAAACTGCTGTAATGGAAGACTGCGAGAAATGTTCTCTTCATAGCATACTATTCACGTTCTAAAAATCACAGAGAGCCTGCTTATTGATCGTCTACACAAATGACCGTATGCGGATGATAAGAATCCAGGGCGAACTCAACTTGACGATTTGTGATATGATTCTTCTATTAGTTTACCATTCGCGTTTGTTTATATCGATCATTTCGGTTGTAAAGAAGGTGAGCTTTAAATGACTAAAACCTTGTCATCTGTAGACCAAGGTAACCAGAAAGCGTGTTCCAGTAAGGTATTTTGAATAACGATATTTTCGGCTATGCATGTTCACTATCTTTAAACGTGCTCAGATATTTCTTGAGAAGGTATGTCTGCATCATATTCGAAAACGCCTATACATGAAACAATTCTTAAATTTCTTTTATTTCTAGATTAATCCGGCGACTTCGGCTCACACCATGGTATGCATTGTACGACTTGCGTGCTCTGAAACACTTCGAATAAGGTGAGCGATCTGTTGTATTTTGCATTCACTTAAGACAAACTAGCGCAAAACGTGACGGACTTAGTCTTAGGATTCACCATTTTTTAGCAAACTGAAAAACATACAGCCCGCTACAATTTGGTTTCTGTTCGGGATCATTCTGTCAGGGTTGTGAGCAGTATTGTACAATGGTTTTCGCAAAAACAGTTGGATGGATGTTGAATATGTTGAATGCGACAGAAAAGCGGGGATCACATATAAAAGCAAAATCCGAATAAAATCCTGCAATACGAGTCATTAGTTTATGTTGAAAATATAAACCCTCCATGGAGAAGAATTAAATCCTTCACACGAAGCCAATCCGTTAGTGGACTTGAATAGTATTGAGAGCGTTGCACGCAAGATCCGATATGGGAAAAACACGAAGAATCAATATTTCCACTTAATGCGGCTTGGAGAGTGCTTTATTCAAAAAGCTGAATTTAGGAGGATTCTGATGAAATTTAATTTATCTACGTAGATCCTAGTGTAAGAACAGCATATCCCAATAAGCAGGCGCTCAAAATATTGCGACCCCACCTCATGTATTGATAAGATCGATAATATGAATTAGTTTTACATTGAATCTTCGTGCTTAAAAGGAAGTGGCTGCAACGTCGGTAAACAGCAGGTCACGAATTAGCACATTCCGTTTCTTGTTTTGTGCTATCAACCGGTTTAGGTTGGAAAGCTTGCAAACACTTCGCGTGAGTGGGCAGATACCTTCTTGCTTCAGAAGCAGAGCAAAGAAAATGCCGAACAGCGTGGGAGCAAGAACACACCCTTATTTGAGTCCTCGGCAAATTTTAAAGGCTTCTGAACTGAAACCGTTAAGATGGACTGAGCCCTTCACGCCTGAGTGGAACGGAATAACGAGTTTGAGCTGTCTCTGGCGGGATGTCTATCAGATCACCCATTTCGAAAATACCCTCCCTGTTGACGTAGTCGAATGCTATCTATAAATCAATAAAAATAGCGTACAATGGCATACGCTGTTCCCGACCTATTTTGTTGAAGTTGTCTCAGGGGAACATCGTGTCAACGGTTGATCTTCCCCGACAGAAGCCACATTGGGATTCAGTGTAAACTCTAACAGCCAAAACTTGTTGCTGGGTCTGTAAAACTTTATCAAACAATTTTCCTACAACATTTAGAACGGAGATTCTTCTGTAATTGTTGCAGTGGCCTCTATCACCCCTAATCTTAAATCTTAATCGTGTACTTGAATAAAGCCATTTTTCTTCTTTCTTCTTCTATATTAGTTTCCAATAATAATCTTTGCAAAAATTACACGTACATACTACTTGTAAATTTATAAAACCTATATTCAAACTTCCAGCACCCACAAATTCAGATAAACAAAATCTGCAGCACCATTCACTCACTTTGTCACATTTTTAACTCCGAAATCACACGATAAAAATAAAGGCTCTCCGTCTAACACGTATATCTGATCCGACCGTTTACACGCGTTGTGCAAATTCCTGATTACTGAAAAAGCACATAAAATATTGTGTATCCAGCGAGAATCGAAATGCAACCAATAAGAACGTTCGGTGATTCTTCACAAGTCCAGGGTTTAATTAGCTTGTGATTCCTTATCAGTTCTCTCAATCTATCAAAAAGTTAAATTATACTTGTTTATTTGCCGTTTCTTCTCAATTGAGGTGATTAATCATTCTAGAATTTGTCGAAACACTATTTCTGTGCAAATGAAAATTTAGATGCGAATTATCTGAGAACGATTATCACAATTAACAAAATGAAAAAAGTGTTTGCGATTGTAATGTTTAGTGATGGTGTTGCAACTTCAAATTTATATTAATGGAGCAGTATAACGAATTATATCTCCCGTGAACTATAAAAAAACGGTGGAAAAACTATTAAATGTTACTGTAGTTTCGGCAAAAATATTGTGTTTTATGAAAAAGCTTCAGTTTAATCAAATGTTTAAAATATGTCTCTCGTTCCACAGAAGTTTATCGCACAAACATTGCGATTTTATTGTTGTTCGTAATATTTAATTTGCCATGGCTCTACTTATTGAAAACTTTTATAACAGTCGCATATATATTTTTTTCTTTTTCTCTTTCCTCACTCAGTACTAGAAGACATAAATGGCAGAGACTTTTGAGTTAGAAACTTTTGGTGTTTTGGGTTGTTTTCGAATTATAAGAGCTGTTCTACGTTGTTTCACTTTCAATCTGAAGGTTTCTTTCTAATTCATCAAGTTCCTCCAAGTCCGAAAATATCTATCCTATGTCGTTGAGAATACTAGCAAATATTGCTATTAGGATAACGCGAAATTTTTCGCCGTTATGCATTATCACGTGTTTGCTATTCTCAGTTGATCTTCCATTATCACATATCATCTCATCAAGGTCCAAATGGTTTACACGATATTTCATGTTTATCTTTATTATATAAGTTCCGATTCATTCATTCTATCTGAAAAATCCATGCAAATGTGTGATCATCTTGTCGGATTCTTTCGTAATACAACTATCCCAACGCACTGCAATGTTTGAAATCTCGACCTTCGTGATGACTTTGGCATTTCATTCTCACAAGCATTTCCGTATTCTCAATTTCCATCCAAAAAATGTTTCATTAGTGAGCTCTCTTGATTAAGCATCTTTGACATTTTTTGCAGCGTTATCGTTATAAAATCATGTCCCCACTATTAAATCCACTCTCGAACTCACCAACCATTTTCCTGCTCTTCACTTGCTACATCGACCGATAATCAACTCGGTTGGTTGTCTTTTACGTCTATCTTGAGTAAATCCCTACCAAAATTGACCTGTTATAAACCGTAAGCTCAAAAGATAGAGTTGTAACGTGTCACCTGAAATACACCCTGTATATGTGATAAAACCATTCCGTCGGAATCGTTTAGATTCTAAATAAACCTAATTATTCAGCGATCAGTTAGCTTTGTATCCAAAGCAGATTTTTCCCCAAAACAACATTCTCCGTAAAACATCACCATTAGCCAAATTCAAAACGAAATTCATTGAAATTGAAGAAATTCTCAGAAGCTCAAGAAAATTGCGCTCATCATTTCCGGCTAAAGAAGGCAAACTCTGAGTCACCCCCAAGTAAGTAAAATTCGTCTTAATTCAAACTAATTCTCGAGGGATTTGATGGAAAAAAATACATTGGCCAGAGATTTTTAATGAATTGACTACGATAATATTTCGTTCTTCGGCAATTGAAACGTCAGAGAATGACTTAAACTGAGAGTCACACGGCGAAATTCACTCCGTGATATTAGCATTATTTAAATTAATGTTCCGAAAACGTGTGACAATTTATTACCAATACAAATGGTAAAAATGGGCAGCAGCGTGGACTTGGAGCCCATTGAAATATTATCATTGATACGGTGAAAATGAAAATATACTTTACCGAATCTGGAAACATCAAGAATTCTTAAAATCACCTTCAGCGTTATGAAGTATCTAGGAGACACTTTGCTAGCCGCTTTTCTCCTTCATTGGTAGAAATAAAAGACCACGTCAAATATCTTTGATGATGTGGCTAAGTTGTAAATATACCGAAAGGTTAAGCAACCAACCAATACTACACACTGCCAGACCGAATTTCAATAGCTTTCATGGCCTGAGAGGCTGTTGGAGCAACCGATTGAGCGATGGAGATTATTTAGGGACACACATAGGAGTATGCTGTTTAAGCATGGTCCCAATGATTACAAAAGGACATGACCTTGCTGCAACGGGTATACCACCGCGCTACAAAACTGGTGACCGGGCTATACAACAGGCCGTACGAGAAACGGATTGCAACACTAAACCTCTTTGACTTTTCATGCCGTCGTCTCAGGGGTGACTTGATCCTGCTGTTCAACATTCTGCATACAGTGGATCACCCACTTGAACACCTGTTTCATCGGCAAGAAGCACGTGGTAGCAGATCGCAGGACTACAAGTTAGTTATTTCACACTCCAGATCAAATTGACGAAGGTTTTTCTTTGCTGTCAGAGTTTGTTTTATATGGAACTCTCTGCCCCCACATATCATTTGCGCATCAAGCCTGAACTCGTTCGAGGATGAACTTGACAAGTATATGTTGACTAAATCCAACCTCGCACCTGAACACACGTGCAGACTTTCCATATGAATAAAACATTTGTGTTGTTTTTATGCATTCCCTATAGTTTTAATCTGTGGTCACTGTAAATTATTTGCTTTTTGGACCATTTAAACTTTGAATTACATGGTCTGCTTGTTTTAGCGCATATCCAAACAGACAAAGTATAACACCGAAAGGCCCACACCCTCGGAAATATATTAAACGCTCATTTAAACTTTCTTCGAAATAATTAGTTGCAATACAAAATTAAAAGGAAACAACATTACATCAATCTGTCAATGACTTTCAGGCAGCCAATGCGTGATCGAATACAAATAATTGTGGCAGTGAAGTAACCGCTTTAACCGAACATGACTCGTTCCTAGCCAAAATAGCTCCAATGGAAATTCGTGATTAACAAATTTAAAGTCACTCACATGTGTTACATCCAATGAGCATAATCGAAATTGCGACAAGATATAACACGTAAGCCATTTCTGTGTGAATAGGCTTCATTTGAATGAATGACACTTTTAAATGTTCAAAACATCTTTTTGACCAATCAACATTTGAACCAATGAATACTATCAAACGTTTACATAGGTTTAATGTTATTTACTCAAATAAGCACATCGAAGATCATCAATTCTGAACGAAATATTGTTCGCATGATCGAAGAATGATAACACGATAGGCTAAACTCCAAAATAACGCACATCCAGAGAAGCTCTGATTCGTTCAAGTTTAAGCAGACCTTTTGTGTTATAATAACAGGGCTAGCTTTGCTTTGGGAGCCATTGAAATTTATGAATTTTTCGTGATGAATAATTACATCAAATGAATTGCTGCAGGTTATATAATGGCTGATGACAATCAGGCAAATTAATCTAATCCACCATAACTGGGCGACATAAAACAATCGAAAATGCGGAAAACGCCTTGTTAAGTTTACTTCCGTATTACAACCCATGGTGTACAAAATGAGGAGCAAAACGATTCATTATGTTTTATCCCAATTCGCAGGGAATTCGTGAAAATGTGGAAAGTTGTTGTGCTGGCATTTTTTTGAATTTTCGCTTTAGGCTTAATGGGTTTACGCGAACACGAAAACATTCAAAGTTTTGAGCATTCAGCATTTCGATTGGATATTGTTTCGTGTAATTGGTCTCGATAAGTTTTTTGTTTTCAGTTGGAAACTATTTTGTGAGAAGAAGTCATACGCTCTGAACTGTTGTTACGGTTTTGCCTTCCAAACTGAAAGGGTATATGTCCAAACCCTATTGATTTCGGTCATTCTATGGTTTTATTGTTAAAGCTTACTGCGTTTTCTACCACAATGCTTTCTGAGTTCGGAGTTCTGGATCCATCAAGTGAACACAGCAATAATTATTGTTATGCGTCATTGTCGTTTTTGCTATATGTATTCAAACCTTATTCTTTATCAAATCATGTTAGTAAACTCCAGTTGTTTTTCGCTAATTTCATGGTTTATAATTTTATCCTACGTATCATGTTATAAGACTTAAAGAACACTCAATGTTTTAATACATGCATAACATCTGAGCACCGTGAAGTGCAATTGGATT
Organism: Atriophallophorus winterbourni; assembly: GCA_013407085.1. Lineage (NCBI taxonomy): Eukaryota > Metazoa > Platyhelminthes > Trematoda > Plagiorchiida > Microphallidae > Atriophallophorus > Atriophallophorus winterbourni. The sequence continues at coordinate 10,091 of JACCGJ010022768.1, forward strand.
AATTTTGAGCTCGAATATTTTTTGGATATAACTTTCATATTTTTCATCATATTTGTTTGATTTTTGGAAATCTATGTGAACGTTTGCTACAACGAATCTACTCATACAAGAATTATCCATCTGCGACGTGTCGTTCATTGTGGATTTTCTGCAGTTCGTAAGTTTATTTGAATCGCTTTTGTGTTTCAGCTACTAGATAAACCCATCGGTGTTTACCACTGTCGGGAAATACTAAGAGTAATACTCAACGTGGAATTAATTTCACACCAATATTCTCAACGTGAGGTTGAAAATTCGCGGCTAAATCGGGTGCCGAAATATACCTACAACTAGTCACTTCCGTTCAACTCCACGCAATATCACAAATCAACCCCAGCAGTATGGATTTTTGTGTTTTGATTTGTACTTTCGGCTGGCCCCGTTAACATGAAACGATGCGTGCAGTACACCAGACATCTTCGCCGAAACGGAAACGTGGCTACAGACTCACCAAACAAATAGTAAACTAGAATGACCCGGAATGTATCTTATCCGACATGAGTTGAAACGAGAGGATCAGGTGTAACTTTGTATTATAGCCAAATCCGTCTGTGCCGTGAGATTACTGATACAGTCATCTTGTTACTGGATGCACTATGGTTTTCAGCCTGACTAGCTAACGGCGAAGACTATGTTTTGAGTGTAGTATATCACCCACTGTCTGCACATGAAACTTAAAATCTGGCCCCACTCGAAAGAATTCGCATGGTTACTTCCAGATTAACTTGTGGATTTTTAATTATGCGTGACTGCAATTTACATTATCTACACAGCAGTACCATTCATCAAGAACACTTCATCGAACGCGCATTCAGTGAGTGGTTGAAAAATATTCCTCCTTCTAACAACCGCGGAGACCTATGTACCTTCACTTTTTGATATCATTCTGACAAGCAATGAACATGACATTGATAACGTTGCTTACGTAGGTCCATCGGGACTAAGTGATCACGTCGTCATCAAGTTAGACTATATGTTTGGAGCTGCCCGTAAAACAGTTTGACGGATCAATATTATGGCTTTGACTGATGCTCTTAACGATACGTTTCACTGCAACCGGAAACCAGCAACGTACATGAGTTTTGGGTATGGTTAATATCTAATCTCAAGTGAGCTCCGAATAGAAAAATTTAGGAAACTCACATTGTTCGTTACTGAAACCTTACTATCTTTATTGGAAACGTATGTGCTCGATTTATTCATACATTTTAACCCTGTTCTGAAACCATTTACTGAAACACGACCGTGCCGAATTCAAGTTGCAATTACCCGTACAGCGTAGGTCATAGGTTTGCTGAGGTTAAACTGTTCGTGTAAACAGTTACTGCAATGGTTATATTGTCATTACCGATATGACTCAACTGCTCGGTTCGGGTAAGATCATGTTAGCTTTTGTTAGTTTCCGCGCATAACTGAGTCAGTTTCATTGAAATGGAATATTGCCCGCATAAGCTGTTGAACGAATTTTAATTCACGGTATGCCAACTACGCTGAGAGATTGAACGGCGCAAGATTACGCGTTGTACGGCAGATGCCACTGGATATAGCGGCTGTTATCCGCAATAATTTAGACTCACATAGTAACATGATAAGATCGTTACACGCTACTGTTTGAATTCGATAGAGTGGATGCAATGCACATATGTGAAATTTTTGGGGGCCTAAATCTATTAAGCTGTACCAATATATATTCATGCTGACGCAATTCTCCTACTATCATTTGAATGACTAGGTAGAGAACCAGATCTACTTAATAAGCATTGATTCTTTAAGATTGCCCATCGTAAATACACTTACCATATCGCGTTAAACATAATTTAAGCCTCGAGTTTTTTATCTTCATGCTTAGAACTGTAATATGAAAACTAATTTAATGGTAAAACCGTCCCCAGGACAACACCGGTCGTGGTGTGTGTGGTGTAATGGTAATGCAATCAAATGAGGATTCGCCATGGTATTGGATTTAACTCAGCCTTCAAGTGTTCCATGTCATACAAATCTTGATTGTAATGCTCCTACCTAATGACTGTAATAATCACGAATCCAGTCGTGTTTTGTGTGATGAAAGTGCAAGCAAATTAATGTTTTCGTCCATCATCATGATTCTATCACCATGTGTTCTCGCACACACAACCTTGTATAAAAGTTGCACACATACAAATCTTGTTTACATTTAATGAAGTTTACTTGCACAAACTCATCCATTATTTCACTTTAGATCAAAATCTTTAAATGGTGCGTTCGTAACGGATTTCTCATTTTTGTTGTTCTTCGATTACTAGACGGTCACTCACGCTTAACTGATTGTTTCATAAATATTTATGATATACTTGTATCCTAATCACGGGTATTTTTTTACAAACAAATTTGAAAATATAAATGAAAACTGGATTGTAATGAAAGAGATCAAACGCAGCTCCATTAAAGTAAGCAAAACATAACGCCTTCCGAGAGGGTTCGCCTGAATCCATTACAACAAGTGAAAATTGACTGCAATTCCGCTCCAAATATACTTTTTGATATTAACTTTTTATAGTACTCGTCCGTAGCCGACAGTACATATTTACCAAGATAATTAAAAATAACTCATTAACATCAATGTATTGGTTTTATCACACTTGATCTTTACACAACGAATCCTACTTTAGAATCAATGTCACTACACTATTATTTTTCTCCGTATCAAAACACACCAAATCTCCCATGTCAATGCAGCTCATCTGGATAACACATCCAGTCCGGTTTCCGATCTACTCACTATCAGCTCATATGAATCAACTGGGGTATTCACAAATTTGGTGTGTTTTATCAGCAGACTATCACCGTGGGATTAGTAGGGCACCCAAATACGCTTCCGGCCAACAATCTTAGTCAATGTAATGCATTTAAAAAATTAACAGTTAATCAATTAACTGATTCAAGGTTGTTGGCTTCTGTTAAATAAAGTCCTTACAATGACACGTGATGTTAAAATACACTATCACAAAGAGATACTTGGTCAAATGCACGACGAGTATATGAACGACCAATGTATTGTGATGCTCACACCCCCCGCACTTACATACGACTACCGGTTTCTTTTTCTGGCTTTGTTTTCGCATCAATGCGTTAGTCAGTAAAATTAAGTGTTAAGTGAGCTTGAAACATAGTAACTGGTAAGAATTTATACATAAAGGCGACTGCTGAATCCCGAGTTCTTCAACTTTCAATAGAGACAACAACGTGTTCTTATTCTAAGGCGTTCGTTTCGCATTTGTGCAAAACATTCATAGTGCTTGCTCAATCCCTTTCCGCTAAACACACCGCAACCGGTTTCTAGCTGTTTGCTGTCATCAGGTGGAGACAGTAAGATCAAGTACAGTGATCCTTGAAACATTGGAAAAGGAGTAAAGAGAGTTGAACATGTATGCAACTGTTGAATAGGGTACTTACGAAGAAACATGACGTTAAATAGAGAAGTTGCGCAGAAACATTACGCTCAAATGGATAATCACAAAGTGATTCATGGTCAAGTGCTTCAGGTGCACATAAACGACCAATGTTTTGTGGTACTTATATTACCTCCAATTGTACACCACTACTGATTCAGTAAGACTTGAACTAGTGGAAAGTAGTAAAAATCTAAACATGTATGCAAATGATGAATGAACATGACTCTTAATTACAAAATCATAAATTGATTCCTGGCTAAATGATTGAGGCGCATATGAACGGCCAATGTATTGTGTGATAATATTACCTTAACTTACACATTACTACTGATTTCTGCTTGTTGGCCGTCATCAGCTGAAGACAGTAGAATCCCATCCTTACACAACCACAACCAGCTTATTGCGGTTGCTTGTTTATCTTTGGAGACATAATATCATTTCGAATGAGCTAGAATCAGTGGAAAATAGGAAAACAAAATTGTATGCCACTATTGAAGGTTTTTTGCTTTTTACGTCTATCTTGATTAAATCCCTACCAAAATTGTCCTGTTATAAACCGTAAGCTCAAAAGATAGAGTTGTAACGTGTCACCTGAAATACACCCTATATATGTGATAAAACCATTCCGTCCAAATCGTTTAGATTCTAAATAAAACTAATTATTTGGCGATCATTAAGCTCTGTATCTGAAGCAGATTTTTCCCCAAAACAACATTCTCCGTAAAACATCACCATTAGCCAAATTCAAAATGAAATTCATTGAAATTGAAGAAATTCTCAGATGCTCAAGAAAATTGTGCTCATCATTTCTGGCTAAAGAAGGCAAACTCTGAGTCACCCCCAAGTAAGTAAAATTCGTCTTAATTCAAACTAATTCTCGAGGGATTTGATGGAA
>JACCGJ010022770.1:0-24093 GCA_013407085.1 Atriophallophorus winterbourni
TCGAAAATCAATTAATCGAATCCAGGAAACGAATGTAGTATCATTATTTCAAGTATTGGGAGACTGTATTTTTTAGAATTTCAATAAATCTGGGAGGTAAATTTTCAAGAAAAATGTTGAATGTCTCTCAAAATAAATAGGTATCAAAACTAAAAGCCACCAGTGCCGTATTAATTGCATGGTATTGTATTAAAACTAAATAGATTGGTGAAATGTTTCAGTGTTAAAAAGTATTTGAGTTTCTTTTTGTAATCAGTCAATGAATGCTCTTTTCGTATATTCATGAGGAGTTAATTTCCATAAACTAGGAATATATAGAATAAAGAATATTTTGACCCAGTTTTGAATATTCGTAAAATTTTTGGTTTTTATGGTGAGATTATTATTCAGACTACTTGAAATCGACTTGTAAATTAATGAGTATCTTACAATTTTTCAATATTCTGTAAAAAGTACAATTTTTGTCGTTTTCTACTAAACCAAAATGGCTCTAATCTCAGGATCTCACATCAATCTTTATATGTATGCAAATCAAAAATCGAGAGTGGGTAAAAGATCGATGCGATACATCTAAAGGATAACGATCAGTTCCTGTTCACGTTGGCAAGATAAATATTGCAGTAATTCGCACGAAATCATGTGAATGGTTAGTTGTAAAGCTCTAGCTTGCACTGGGGTAAAGAGATGAGTCGATGAAGTAAACCTATATCCTTTTTGTTTTTGATATCATGTAGCAGACGGGATAAGTACTGTGAGAGTGCTTGGCCATAAGACGCAAACGATATCGCCCAAGCCATCGGGCAAATGTAACAACATTGTTTAACTCTACCTAATAATTGACCTTGATATACACTTCTCGTTGATTCGGGTTCCGTGATTGCTTCCGCTGTACCTTCGTGTACCTTTTGGCTACCGCGATAAATCTTCCATCTCCTGTGCTTGTTCTCCTACATTCTTGGGGAACATAATTTTAGTGGTCACTTTACTACAAATTGGTGAACCTGACGTGATGCACGAATTATTCGTGTTATATAAATTGGTGCGCCCGAAATACACGCATCCTTCGTGTATCTTTTCCGGTATGTCAAAATGTTTTCCCTTTACATCGGGTGTTTTCATGCAATTTTTTACCTCGTTTAATCGTGCATTTTTGCATCACTTGCTCGTGTTCATCATGTGTGATTCTTAACGCGTTATTTTGGCATCGATAGTCATCACAATAGCAAGTTTTATTACACAGGGCATGAAGTATTGGTTTTATTTTTATAAACCTAATTTAAGGGTAAAAATATAATTGATGACTCCGCCACGTTTGCAAATTTAACGCAGAAACTCACCGCTGATGTGTTTTTGAAGGTACGCGACGCAGTCCTGGCTGCCCCCATAGGTGATTGCTACTGTATCGTTAAACAGGCCGTGGTTCCCCGCACGGTCCCGTCTGCACGATCTAGGCTACAGCAGCTATTCGGCAACTTAGAAATTGCCAACAAAAGCCATCAACAATACGAATGAAGTTGCGCCGCCTGCTAGGATCATCGCACATAGACGAGTCATCACCAAAGTAACTATGGCTTTAGCGGTTACCTAAGTGCGTGCAACCAATCTTGGTTGCTGCATAAAGCACTCCGGTATTTGATCTTGCGGAAATGGCATCGCTGAATATATCCGTTTCTATTCAGATGCTTATATTTCCCCGGTAACCACAGGACACTCACGCACTCAGGGCAATACAGCGGAAGTCAGCAATGCGGAACTGCTGGCTGATGTTGCAGCTTTACGCTATGAGGTTCGAAACCTCACACTGAACTATAAATCACGATCACGCACCTCATCCTGCCAACGCTTGAGTAGTCACACTCGGTCACCTGTTTGCTGGATCAATCGGAAATACGGCAATGATGCGCAACGTTGTATTAAACCTTAAGCACATCGCCATCATGAAACTCTGGGCTGACGACTGTCGTCAGCCGGAAGAGATTACGTCGTCCTTTCATTACCAAGGATAAGTCCACAGGTCCAGGTCACGGTGATTGCCAACGTACGAAAATATACCGACACACCGAAAGCCCATTAGGAGCTTTTGTCAAAACGGATGAGCGCTTCTCTCACATCCACGTAGACCTCTTTGGCTCGTTACCACCTTCACGTTGCTATACATTCATTCTCACCTGCATAGACCGTTTTACCAGTTGACTCGAGGCCGTTCCGCTACCAAACTGCACTTCCGAAACAGTTGCACACCCATTCTTCGAACGTTGGGTAGCACAGTTCGGTTGCCCGAGTATAGTTACATCGGACCGAGATTCCTATTCTGATAGCGTCTTCAGTAAACTTCTGGCTACCCAGGGTTGCCAACATCACCGAACAACTGCCTACCATCCTGCCCTGAATGGTAATCTAATAAAGGCAATGCATGTAACTTGTAAAGATCAAGCTTGCGTTGGGGTAGAGAGATGAATCTCTGAAGTGAACCTATATTTTCAGTTTTAGATATCATGTAGTAAATTTGGCAATGAAATGAAAGTGTTCCAGAATATCGATAACCTAAATCATGTGCTGGCTAAAGTAGTGTATTATTCAGGATGATTGCATCATTGGGAATAATACATTTAAAATTTATGGAAATAGTTTTTTTGTGGAAAACTCGAGACCGTTTTGAATACTTCAATGAAGTAGAGCATGCAGGTCTTGATTCAATTTTGATATATAGACGCCTCTCTGGTTAGATGGGAAGGCTATGACGACTTTTTATTATATGCAAAAAATGATCTTACAATGTGCAAAGAAATTTGAGTGGAATCGGTTAGAGTAGTTTTTGGGTAACATTTCACTTCTGACACAGAAGCTTCGTCAGACCAAGGGTGATAGTCAGGACAGGGAACATGTTTAAGTAGCGGTCAACCTACCACCACTTATTTGACCTTACCGCTAAACAGCCTATAGTACGCTTACCGTGTGTCACGTCTCGCGTCGACCAGGATCAGTGGTCGATTTTCCCACATCGATCCTAAACAGTGCCGAGTGCCAGATTGTCGAGATTTCTTACCCATCCACCTTATTGACCGCAAATCGACCTGCTTTGGCAATTTCGACCGCCTCCGCCTGTTGGCGTTCATTATGCGGTTTAATTTCTACATTTTCTAGATTGACGCCGGTCTGACGAAGCTTCTGTGTCAGAAGTGAAACGCTACCCAAAACTACTCTAACCGATTCCACTCAAATTTCTTTGCATTATGAATACACGATCGGTCCCAAACATATTAAAATCGATTGCTGATCTCACAATGTGTTATGACAGATAGTATATCTTTTTCAAAAATCAAGAAGAGTAATGGACCTAAAATGCTTCCTTGTGTGACTCCGCTCGGAATAGGCCAAGTTTGTGAACGGTAGTTATTTATATCTGGAGAGAAGTTGCGACCAGTGAGGAAAGATTTGAACCACGAAAGAAGGTTTCCAGTAATGCCTACAGCTGATAATTTTGCGAGTAGTAGATCATGTCGGACCCTGTCAAAGGCTTTAATAATATCAATAAATAAAACTATGACTCCTAGACCTTAATCTATTGATTGTGTTACGTAATTAGAAATATAGTTGAAAGGTGGTGCAAGATTTTCTATTAAGAAATCCCTGCTGGTTTGGGATAAAATAGTTTGGTATCAGGCATTTTAGTGTTATCTGCCTGACAACATTTTCAAATATTCTAGATTGAAATGGCGGGTGGTTAATGGGTCAATAATTGGTAACCGTATGTATTGATTCGGACATGTGTGTATGTGTAACAACTGAATGTTTCCATTATAAAGAAAAGGTTCATGATTTGACGGATGCGTTGGATAGATTGAGTAGTAATATAAAGAAGTCTTCAGAATCCATTTTTCAAGTTGATGTTACGAAACCAGTTTCGCCAGATTTGTGGGAGATTGCCACTTGCTTACAATCTTTACGGTGTCTAAAGTATCGCATGAAAGGTGTGTGATAACTTCTGGATAAGATTTGTTAATAAGATGAACTTTTAAATACAACTAATTTCTCACAAACAGCGAGAGGCTCGTTTAATACTGTGCACTCATTACTAGATGGATTTTGTTTAATGATGTAGCTTATGCTATCTAAATGTTTCCAATTTTCTAGAGTTGATTAATTTAGACATTGATTTCTGCTTTTCACTCATCAGAAATCAGTTTGTAGTTTAAGGTTTGCACTAGTGTGTGAGATAGCTCGTACGCATGCAGAAAAGATAAGATGTCATGCTAATTACGAGCGCATGATTTTAAGTAAGCAATACGCTTTCCTATCATTCCCAACTTCAATCTGTTTGGGGCCTCTAGCATATCCAGTAGTAGCTTTCTGTAGTAAATCCGATATATTATTATGTAAGATTCCTGAGATTGGATCAAAATTATCAGATAGGACATATTCAGTCCAACGAGGTTTACAAAGATTTTCCAGTCTATGTGACTAATTATAGGCTGTTTTCTACGTCTAGTCATCATATTATTGCAACCCAATTCAAACAATATAATATTATGATCACCATTGAAAATGATGGTGTGATATTTAGAGTAAAGACAAGGTGAAGAATATTGCTCTTATGCGTTTGTTTATGAACAAACTGTGTTTAACCTAATAGTCTGATGTTATTGGAAAGAGAATTAAGGTTTATATAAATAATTTCCACTCATTTAAGTGTAAGCATTTTAAAATCTTCTGCAATCATTTTATAGGGGGTAGTTTGGAGAAAGGCTTCCATGAAGTTATCGATCAAGCCTTGAAGTGAAGATGAAGTCGTAGCCGGTTACTAGTATATGCATCAAAAGCTGGTAGTGTAAGCCAGAAGGAATTTTCGATGTGACCGATGATGGATAAAATGACGATGTTTGTCTAGATGTCAGAGCTAGCATAAACAAGGTATCCCCCTCCACGTCTTAAAACACGTCCCATCCTAAAAATGTAATAGTTTGGAATGAACAGTTCAGAATCTAATTGTTTATTTTTTCAGGATTCAGTTATTAAAACAATATCAGTGGGGTTACAAAGAAGACATGAACGTAAAGCTAATAGCTTTTAGTCATGTATCCAACTTTAATACAAATGAAGTAAAATGCCGTGAGTAGAGAATGGATTAGTATGTAATTTATCATTACGTGGCGCAGGATGGTTTAAGCTAAAAACTATGTGGAAGTATTGAAAAAAATTTCATGTTCGAGTAATGGAACGTAGGCGGCTGTGTAAAATGGGAGCAAATTTATGAAATGGGTGTCAAAGTACCATTGATTAGATGTAACGGCGGTAATTGGCTATGATAATTTAAAAATAGACTTGAGTATTGATGAATCGGTCGTTGAAGTTGACATGGAAGGTTCTGATCTAATGGATTATGCATTACCATATAATTTGCTGTATAATTCTCTCAGCGGTGCATTATTCGTCGATCAAATTCGGGTGTATTTCTATTGGTAAAGGTTGAAAAAATCATAATAGGAGTTGATATGGGCAATAGGGCGCTAGTTTGTCGAAAACTAGTTAATATGGTTCTTATCTTTGACTGAGAAGATGTAATATTCTTGGATGGGATACAAGGATGTGTTGGTTTATTGATTGAAGAGAGCGAAGTTAAAGATGCATTTAAGAATTGTGGCACCTAATCCAATTACATCGTTTCTTTTACATTGCTCGAAGACGCGGTGGAAAATGAAGTAGCAACAGTACGCTTATTAAATTTGAATTTCCGTTGAATTAGTGTAACACTAGGATTAATAAAGACATTGTTAAATCTTGTCATCGATTTGAAAAAATTATAATAGTCTATGATATATGAAGCAAAGCTTTTGTCACAGAGTTGTAATAGGAGTTGACAAAATTTCGTAGGTTTAATAATCCTTCAGCCATATTTATTTTTTAATTAACCAAACTTTTCACACGCTCACCACCCCGTGCCAGTCGGAAACATGAACTTACAGTGCTTATTCCCACTTCAAGACTGAACTTTCGAAGATATTCGTATGCTGTACGTGTAAGTTTCACATAGAACACCCTCCCCTCCACTGTTACACACTCAGCCAACCTGGATATTTTTAAAGCTAATTTGGACAAATACTTGAGAGAAAACCCAAATTTTGATACGATTTACACTAAATGAGTTTCCCTGTTCTTCTTTTTTATTGTATATACCTCATAACTCCATCATATGGTTATTGTTAAGCTAAATGCTTTTTAGACCATTACAACTTTGAATCACTTTGAATCACTTTGAAACCAGATTTAGTGTTTTCAATTGAATGCGTGTATACTGTTACATAGTAAAAAATGGAATGAAATTAGCAACATCATAGACTTATTCACAAGTACGTATAATTTTTTACAATAACACATTTACGATGATAACTTTCTCCGATATGGCCGTTGTGCTACTAACTACTAACATGACTAATTTGCAGTCAACGCATTGGATTCAAATTAAATTCTAAAAATCGAATTCATAAACTCTGCGCAAAAAATTCACACATACACTCAAATCTCGGTACTATGCCACTCGTCGGGACCGAGCAAGAGTGGCATAGTAGCGAGAGTGGCATAGTAACAAGGGTTAGTAAAAACGGCTTTATTTTCCCTAGTCCATCATTTATTTGCTCAATCGATCAGTCCAAAGCTTTCAAAAATCGTCGGCTGACACATCTTCTTTCGTCGGATCTCGTTCATCTCGTTGTCTAGCCGATCACGCTTGAATCACACCGGGCTTCCCGCTTGTGTGCGGCATGAACTTTCGGACAGTGATCCAAACACGCTGAGCTTCCTCGAACAAAACGATTTTCTCCTCGACGTTCACTTGGTCTTCGCTTTCCACCGGTTCCTCGTTGTTCAGCATCTCCGCAATCTCCTCCAGCGTGAATAACCCGCCAGTCACAAGGCGTTCGTCGGCTTCGATGAAGTCAGGCAGCTCGATCTGCTCATTATCATGCATCTTTTCCTTGGCAGACAGAGCTTTTCACATCCCGAGCAGCTTCGCATCCTGAGGCTCAGTTCGGAATTCTTCTTCGATAAACTTGGCTTTCGCGAAACAGTTCCTGATTGTCGACTTGCTAACCTGCTCCCAAGCATACCGGATGACGTGTAGATCGTCGAGCAACGTGAACTTGAACTCCTTTCCGCGATCGTCCATGGTCTCTAGCCGGCGGCATAGCAACAGCTTCTTGTAGTGGCGCTCGAAGTTCTTTATGATTCCCTTATCCATTGGTTGTGAATTGGCTGTCGTGTTGGGTGGGAAGAAGACCTGTTGGATGTTGTTCAGGTGAGCTCGGGAGGGTGGCCAGAGAAGTTATCGAGACAGACCAGAAATCAACGTCCCTGCTGGCCGAGTCGTCCGTCCCACGCACGCAACATCTCCTCGAAAATCTCCGCCGTCATCCACGCCTTCGTGTTCGCGTTGTACGTGACCGGTATCTCCTTCTTCTTTAAGAAACGGGGTCTCTTGGAAATGCCGATCACCAAAAGTGGAAACTTCTCGCTGCCGCGCATGTTTGCCCCAATCAGAAGAGTAATCCTTTGCTTGCTTTTCTTTCCTCTAGTACACCGCTCTCCCCTGAAAGCCATGGTTTTGTTCGGAAGCAGTTGCCAGAAGAGTCCAGTTTCGTCCAGGTTGAAGACATCATCTGCAGAGAACTGCCTGAGTAAGGAACGGAGAACCTGCTGCTGCTAATCAATAAGGGATTGGGAATCCACCGCTCCAGATTAGCCCTGCACTGTTTTGAACGTGACGCCATTGCGCTTCTTGAAGCAGTCTAACCAACCGTCGCTCGCCAGGAAGTCTGGGATGTGCATCAGCTCGGCCAGTTTCATCGCCTTCTCCTTGATCAGATCGCTGCTAACAGGCAGATTAAGTCCTCTTGCTTGCTTCAGCTACATCAGCACTCCCTCCTCAAGCTTCGGGTCTTGAGGCTGCGTCACTTTTTTGTGCTTCGATGGAACTCCAGCTTTGATTGCAGCTTCAATTGCATCCTTCTTGCTGAAAATAACCTTCACGGTGGTTCTCTTAACCTCGACGCTCCATTTCTCGCTAATCTTCCGCGCCAGAGTGGACTGATTCGGCTCCTTCTTCGCAGCATCGATGATCTCGAGCTTCTCCTTCAGCGTAAAGTCGGTTCGCTTGCGTTTCTGAGCTGACATTATGGACTGAATAGTTTGAAAAATAACGATGTCACTGTTGTGAATGTCTGTTTGAGCGCGCGCTCTCGTGGGTCTATCTATCGATACTTAGAGCAAGACTAGGAAAGAGGCTTGTTGTGCGTGAGGTGATTGGCTTGTTGTAGCTGGCGTCACGGAGAAAGATCGCGTGTTTGACCTTGAAACCGGCTGACTATATGCGTAAAATGCGCAAAAATGCACTTTTAAATAGTCACAGAATAGTGGCATAGTAACGAGAGTAAGGAGTGACATAGTAAATTCATTTTGTATTGAATTTTGTCGGGACCGAGCAAAAGTGGCACAATAGCGAGAGTGGCATAGTAACGAGGTGGCATAGTACAGAGATTTGAGTGTATGTCACATTTAGTCGAATGAAATCCGTAAATATAAGAACGGAATATTTAAATTTTGTTGATTATCTATAAGATTAAATGACAGCTACTTAATCAATCATGCTGACACGACTAATGCAAACTTTTTAATAGTGAATCGTATTTTAACCTCGGTAGAAGCGAAACTTTTAATTTTGGTTCATAATTTATTTTAACTACTGGCAAATGAAAGTAGTCAAATAAAGAAATAAGCTGAAGTCTGAAGTTACTGGTTTATTTGAAACTTATAAACCTTTTCTATGCTTCAGCTTAAAATATTCCTAGTTTATGATTTTTCATGACACCTAATTAGAACTTTTTGTGCTATGTGTATTCAACTCGTCTCAACATTACACACACATTACACAAATCAAAATACAGTGATGAAGGCACACCAGTTTACATTTTGTAATAATAAATATGTGGAGAAAAAATATTGAGAAAAATTAAGAATTATCTGCTAATCCACGTATTTGTAGTAGAATGACTATTACAATAACGTCCAACGTTTGTAGGAGGATACAGAAAAATGAGGATTTTATCGTGGTAGCCAAAACGTGTAGAACAGTACATAAGAGCAGTCACGTAACACTCGTAAACGAAAAAGGTGTCAGAGTCAATGTTTTTTGGTTCAGTAAAACACAGTTGTTATATATGTATCTCAGTTTCGAGGAAGAGGCAAAGCATGAGACGTAAACTGATATACCAAGTTGAAATTTATAGAGTCCACCCGTTTTGGTGAAGATGTTCAATGCTTCTGAACTAGAGCTGTAATTGTTTGAGCTTCCGGACGAAATCGTTGCATAGAAAATAAAATTACTACAAGGTATCCGCGGCAGCTAACGACTAGCATTCTGACTGTTGAGCAGAATCATTTAGCAGCCAGACTGAACGAACAATCATGAAAGCCACCTGAATTTCAACCATGGAGCATGCATCGCAAGCTTGAATTCCCTGGTTAGCGTACCTACAGCAACGCATCAGCCGGGAGTTTTTGCTTTAATTGCGAAAAAAGACAGAGTCATCAACGATATTTTAGTGCTGAATTCAGTTTCTGAAAAATAAAACTAATACTCAGGGTCCTGTTGGATGAAACCGGGTATTGGTGTGACTGTAGATGCCAGTATAACGAGTTTATTATCGCCCATGCTAAACAGGATAAGCAAATAAATTTCTAACCGCTAAAACTGGGTAGGAGGAAACGATGCAAAAATGCATTGACTGCAAATTAGTCATGTTAGTAATTAATAGCACAACGGCCATATCGGAGAAAGTTATCATCGTAAATGTGTTATTGTAAAAAATTATACGTACTTGTGAATAAGTCTATGATGTTGCTAATTTCATTCCATTTTTTACTATGGAACCGTAAACATGCATACTTTTGAAAAACTTAAGTCTGGTTAATTAATAAATAATTAGTGTTATTTAATTATTGGCTGTGATACTAGTTGTATTATTTCGTTGTGCAACGATCACATATTTATAAATTCGAAATTAGTAAGGGGAATAATGTTTTATTTAAGGATTTACATGATAATCAATAGAAATAATTTGATACTCATACAATACTAAATGGAGACGCAGTCATTTTAATCAAATTATTCTTCTCACATGACCTAATACTCAATATAATGTAAGAAATTATTGTATCAATCAATTTGTTTTTTGTTATTCAAATCACCCTGCTATTGTTGGCCTCATTCGGTCGATGTCTACCATAAATGTACATCACAATCGCATGATTTTTTTCATGTTCCACAGCTTTTTTATTGACTAATCAGTTCGATTCGAGATGAACAATCTCTCCTGCTGAGCAACCAACGATAGGCAGTACTCGGTCGATTAGTGTTAGTATCACGACGGCGGCTTGATCTGCGTTCAGCAGTTAAGAGCTGCATCTGCTCCTCCACTGCATGCAAACGAAGCTTTACACAATGCCTTCAATGTGAGCAGTCAAGAGCAAGTTCTTCCCAACTCGCGGGTTCGATGCCAAGAGCTTTCATATTTCTTGTGCGAACGTCTTTGTACCGCAATGGTCGACTTCCTGATTGCAACTCACGGGAGTAGATCTTTCCATTCTGTAGACGTGGCCAAGCCACCGCAGGCGGCGCTGTCGTAGTTTGGTGAACACGCTCTGTAAACCAGGTTTTGAAAGCAGTTCAGCATTAGTAACTTTGTCTAACCAAGATATGTTCAAGATACGACGGATGCTTCATAGATGTAAAACATTCGGCTTCCGTTCGTAGTAGGGTGAACATGCTCTGTGTAGATCATTTTTTAATCCAAACTGGCTTTTTTTATATAATTTTCTCTTCATTTGATTCGGTAATCCAAAAATGTTTTAGTAATCATTGTGTATATAGAAAAACTTTATTCTCGTGCTTTTCTATAGCCGGCATTCCACGATCGGCTTTGTATCAGTCTCCGCGTGGCTTTGGGAATCTGAGTTTCATGAGAATTCAATACACGGTCACACTTAGGCTATAATTGTGTCTGAAACTGAAATTTTTAATAAGTGTAAGTTATTGTCCAAACTTGAATGCGGTGTGCAAATTATTTTCGTGTTCATTTTGTTGACTGCTTTTCCAATGAATTTCTGTTTTTTCACATACTGAAAATCATTTAATTTTTGGTATTTACAAACTTTTGCTTTTAATTTCGTCGTCGAACACACACCGTGCACACCCAACCCAATACCTGTTTTTCGTTTTAATGAGTTCTACATGCATCTTGCGATTGTAGACCGAAGGTTTGAAGACATTCCTAAACAAAATGGCACAATTCAATCCGGATTTTAGGGCAAAATATACTTTGCTCTCCAGCAGACCCATGATAGATGAAGAATTTCGACTAAAATGCTATTTGCTTGCGCACAGACCATGAGTAATTTTGATTATTCGACCCTATAAAATCATGTTCGATTATATACTCCGCTTCCTCCTCAACATGCAACAATATTATTGCCCTCGTGAACATTTTGATTTGTATCCGAGTGATAAATTCCTTGGCTTGCGTTTAATTGTGATAACCTAAAGTGGATACACGCACAGTTATGCACATAGTTTGAATAATTCTTTGTCTAGGTGAGGTAACCCAACTGCGCTTACAATAGACCGTTTCGTTAGTGCAATAGTTGGATGCGTTAATCGCGCGACCAACAAAGATGATCAGAGAAAATTGAGGCATTGCCTGAACAGTACACTAAAACGTGATATATTCAAGAACGTCGGGGAAAATCTTTCACAATGAATAGCAGGTACATATATTGCTAATTTCTATGTCTGTTTAAAACTAATCTATAAGATGGGCGAAAACATTCCTTTCGTAGGGCAAACATAATGGTTTGTTTAGGGTGGAAGGTAATTTCCCATTTTCAGATTTCATTGCCCAGAAGCTCGGAACAATGTGCACTCCCAACTAAAGCTATCTTGAACCAGTTGAAATTTGAGCGTTCCTCGAAAATATCCTGCAGTAACTTGAGTAATATACTTCAATCTAACTCATTTGCTGATTGAGCAAATCAATGTCCTTCTATTAAACACTTTTTTCTGTTCATGCCATACGAAAATAATTGCTCCGGGCTGAGACGAACCGATTGCTGGCTCCCTGCAGTGGATGAATAATTGAGCAGGCGAAAATCGGTCCAGATGTGGGTCCCGATGTTCGCCGCTGTCAGATTTCTTCCCCCCACCGACCGACCGAGCAGGTTTATACACCGCCACGTTGGTTTGAAACGATTTAGTTGACACTTACCTGTAAGCGCATAGTTTCATCGGCTTTCAGGTCTCAATAAGGGATAAAAACAATACAATAAAATAATGTGGCGTTGACAGAGTAACATATGGGCGATAATTGTTCAGGCATTCGCCAAGTCGGAGACGCAATATCGATCTATGGAAAATGTGTCGTATTTCAAGTAACATTTCCGATCGATATTTTTCCCATCTCCAACTCAGCTTGGAACAGTACTCATTTCCGGAGAACATAATCTACGATTTCTGATTTAAATGTTTCCATATTGTTGTTTTAACATTTCCTGCCAACCAAAGAATGATCAGAATGTTCCTTAAATATACTAAAGATTTAGTCATTTTACAAATTTTGTTATTTAGAATTAAATATCTTTTCTTGCAAAATGCCGTGCCTTTATTTGAATTTGTATATAAAAATTTTCTCGTTCATAGGGAAGGCCATAATTACGTACGTAAGTAAATTGATATCGGTATATAATCAATTTTCAAGTCATTATTGGTTCCGTTTCAAAAGTTTACAGGAAACCAAATTATTTTAATCATTCAATTTCGTCAAATTTTAGGTGATGGGTTAAGATGAGTATATCTCGACTACACGCATATATCTTACCAGATAGAACACAGACAACTAGCTAGTTGACGCCACAATATCGGACAGCTTATTCCGCTGGATTACTGCTGCAATAACCAAATTACGTTGGCTTTACCTTGTATTTGTTTTCTACATCCAAGGATTCAATGATTTATGTTTAAAAAATTTAATACTTAACAACACCACAGGTTCGCGGTTTGAATGAAAACCTGAAACAATTATAGCATATAACGAGTCAAGTATGTCAAATGCTTATCTAAGTTCTGGTGTATATTTTTAGTACCGAATGATTTATGCAATTCACCTGAAAATTTTATCAAAAATCACGATTACTAGACTGTTTGTTTAAATATTGCTCACAGCAACTGAACAGCATTTCGCCGCGAATGGTGCGCTGCTCGATGTCATTCTTATCATCTCTAATCATCCCCTGGAATACAAATTGATCAAGTTAGGTACTCGATCAATTCCAGGATTCCTCATCGAGATCGTCTGCCGAAGTTCGCTCATCCAAATTGCCTCCAGATATTTCAGACGTGAGGAGGTCCGTGTGAACAGCTTCAAAATAAATAATCTCCTTAAAATAACCAAAAGGTATGAAAGCAATAGCGAGATACCCGATGAGTGCATACCGCATGAAAGCGGTCGTGGAATGTTTGTGTAATTATGTGTGTGACTGAAATGCATTCATATGTGGATATTTTGACGTTTAATATTTTCAGCTCATACATTTGCATTCATAGTACCAAAATGTTAAATCTTGGTCAATGGTAAAATTTTGAGCATGCCACTGGTAAATTCAATCATTCTTTTCTTAATTCATTGATTTTAACTTTATTCATAATCGTATGATTATTATAATTATTTTGAATTCCGCTCAAAATTCTGCGATATCTACTTTAGGAAAGCATTTGATTGATAAATGAGTGTCAGGCCATCAGATCAGTTAGCTAAATTTTAGAACCGTGTACAGGGCACATCTTCAACTTTCAATGCAGTTGTTGTGGATCGGATGCATTTAATGTCCAACTTGTTGAAAAATTCTATTCTTCATCTGACATACCATCCACAAATGTGTAATGCGAATCCGGTTACTTTTAGCTGCACTGCTAACACCATAATGACCTTGAAATATCTGACCTTTGACCAATTGATATATGATCATGCTTATTTCAATATCACGTTACGCTGCGCAAATGTGGTTGTTGAATCTGTCCGTCTTTCTATTCATCATACTCTGAAGTTATTCAATTTCAAACCCGATATCCACTCGAGACAAGCAGCTGTTAAACGGAAGTGGTCACAGTGTCGATTTAATTAAACAAACCCCGGAACCCAATCGATTCCAGCTTCGTTCGAACACCGGATATGACATTTGTATTGGATGGAAATCGCTTCGATGGTTGGATGTGCAGTGGGGACACCGCGAGCGAGCGAGTGAGTGAGCGCAGCTTGAGTTCTGACGCTTGTTTAACAATTATCCTTTCGGTTGAAAACATTTTGAGCGCCTTTTCTAACCCATCTCACCAGGAATTCTAACACGCAATCCACCCTTGGGGGTTGTTTGATTTTCAAACGTGCAATCAGATGTGACACAAAAATGACCTGCTCAGCACGCAACGCTTCAAGGGATATTAAAAGCGCTTATTAAATTTGCCCCCTTTGTAATAAAAGTAATCTTCTTTTCAGTAAATAATGCTTGGATCGTATACTCATCAATGGGAAATTTTAACCTCTGAAATTCTCTTTGGTATGTAAGCACAGCAAATCCAAATGAAGTTTAACTTTACCGATACGATGTTATATGATACGTTATAGATTCAGGGAAAAATCGTGTGTACCTGCGTCTAATTATTGATAAAAAAGGATAGGAATTGATACTTACGAAATATTCGTGTATATATATGATTATAAAACAAATTTATGTAAAACAAATTTGGGCACCGAAAGCACGGCTTACCAAAAAGTCAAGTGTGCGAGTTCA
Source organism: Atriophallophorus winterbourni (assembly GCA_013407085.1). NCBI lineage: Eukaryota > Metazoa > Platyhelminthes > Trematoda > Plagiorchiida > Microphallidae > Atriophallophorus > Atriophallophorus winterbourni. Next base: position 14,887 of record JACCGJ010022770.1, read on the forward strand.
ACCGCTCAAAGAGTAGATCAATTGGAGTATTTCATTTCGGCCTACAGCGCAGACAGTTATAAATTGAGCGCTCTAAATACCGAAGCTTGCGCCTGGTTGTAAAGCGATCACTGGAATTTGAAGCTCGAATATGATCAAAATAAACTTTCCCCCACTACTTTTGCGCAGTATGTACAGCATTTTTCGGTTAGCTCTGTGTTCTATCAACAATTTTATAGCATTACAACTCAAATATTTTCGTTTAAAGTATTGGTAGCTAAAATTGATAAACAACTGTGCTGATTGGACTCGATAAATCTCAATGCTCTTAAAGAACTGAGATACCTTGTTGGTCCACGGCTTCGCTATCGGGATGAGAAGCAAAATCCATCACGGTTTTACTGCGCTAAAAACTGATTATATTCTTAATGAGTCCAAGAATTATTTGATACTTCGACGTTTCAAAGAATATATTCGGCAAGCAGAACTCGATCCGATGGGTGATATCATATCAGTACAATGGTTTTGTTTCAAAATTAATGAAATTGTAGGCTATTTGACCAAACACATATTTATCTCCTGTATTATTGGAAACAAGTAACATTTACTCAATAGCATGATAATCTTTTTAAATTCTTACTCAAGCAAATGCACGTCTCCGGTTTACTAATCACGTTCCCGTACCCAATCCGTTTTTTTTCAACTTTACACAATTGACGACCGTTTTCGTTCTGTTTATGCTCGTGCCAAGATAACAGTAGGTTCAATCTCGATAGGGCTTAACAGAATAAATTTGGTATGTTTAACCAAAAAACATTTTTTGCGTACGCCTTTAGGATTCTGCTTACTAGGCACCGAGAGTAGGATTAGTTTTGATGCGACTATTTTTCGGTTGTAATGTGTAGGTGCTGGTAATCAGTACATGAAAGGTGTGTAGTTTACCACCACACTATCGCAGTCTCAAACACACCTATGAATGAACTCAAATCGATAGCAAAGTCGTTCGGGGCTGCTTCACCCGATAGCAACCGCTTAGGCCACAATATTGGGCACATTATTTTGCCTTCTGGTGAATTACTTGCTAAATGATATGAATAATAATACTTTTTGATTCCAATTTAATGGTAACAAGAATGATTACAATTTATATTCAGAAATTCGACTAGGTTTCAGCAAGTCGATAATATTGAGCAACTATTCTAGTGATAAATTTTGCTCAACTCTAGATGCAAAGAAAATAATTTAGCACTGTTCGTTTGTTTTGATTTATCCAACTGAACACACGGCCAATTATCGTAAAATACTACACACTCTGATAGCATCAAGACGACAGTAGCGAATGAACTATGTATTATATCAAGGTTAAGCATTATATGGGGAGTCTGACCACAGTAGCAGCAGAAGCAAGAGAGCCGTCGTTCGCACATCAATGTGGTCGAGTGGTTCTGAGTTTGTACCCAGCTATATTTTTTCCCTGAACTCTAATGTAATATAGGCTGTCACAGGGAGCATAAATATAAATTTGACAACCTAACAACCTGTCATTAACCGCCTCTTCTCAATATAAGCAGGGAAAGCACCTGCTTCATCAGCCTTGGCATTCTGATTTAGGGAAAAATAAAAAAGGTCAGCAAGAAATCTATCTCATGCTGTATGAATAAGGCTACACTATGCAGATTTGAATTTATTTTCTGTAATTACAAGAACAGATCCTAAATAAGTTAGTACCTGATTAAGAGCGATAGCACGTTATGCAATCTAGCCCCGGAGTCCATTTTTAAAAAGGGATTTATTGGGAGGTTACCATTTCAGCGGATTTTCACTTTCCGTTGCACATCAACACAAGAATCACAACAAACGGAGTAACATCTCAGTGAAGGTGCACGTAAAATGTTTCATATTTTATGCGTAAACTAAATCACATATTTTGTGTGTGGTTCTGTGAACTCGTTCGACTTGATGTACAAACTTCAGCACAATTTGTATATGCGACTAATTAGTTTTGTAAAGTCATGTCAGTTCAATCGGCTTATGGTTCGAACTGCCACGTGATTTTTCCATTAGCTGTGACTTTTAGTACAAAATTCGGTCGTATTTTAGCAATACAAAGGCGTGAATACACCCCCATGGTGAAAAGTGAATAATAAACATATCCATGTCCCAGCTCGAATGGGTCATTTTATTATCCCAGCGGTCACAGCATTCACATGCATGACACAGGTCTGGAAAACATTATTGTACTGTCCGAAATGTTCAACCTATGAATCTCGCTAATATTTCATTTGAAAATACTAATGTGTGCGGTTACACATAGTAAAACATTAACTCAACCACAGGGAGGTTATTGATGGCGATAGGATCCATGAACGGAAGCTTGAACAGACAAACAGAATCAAGAATAATAACCTTGTTGTTATTTTGTAATATTTATTTAATATATGCAACAACAGTCCTCAGTCTTTATTTGGACTGAAATATATTGTTTTTTCCATCCCCGTTAGAATTGATTTTACAAAGTTCTTGATGGTTTATTTTAGAAAAAAATAATGTTAAAGCTTGATAATGAAATTTCTGTTTTCGAATTATTCTCAACTTTTCGGCATCACAGAAGAATTGGACAAATTTGTGACAAATGTATTCAGTGGATTTGAAGTGAAATTCAATTTCGATTCCCGTTCTGAATTGTGATTAGCCATTCAGATTCGGTTCACTACAGTCGATTCGTAATTTCTCCTGCTTCCGCAAGATTAATTGGACTTTGTTGGGCGATCTGGAAATTATTATAGGAAAATTCTCCAATGTATAGATTTTGCATTTCCAGAGGGAATTGTTAGCTGTATATCCTAGATTCAGTTGGATTTGTGAAGATATTATCATAGGATTACTGTGTGTTAGTCTGGGTGAAATCACATTACTAAATTTTGATCACATGTTTCTAACCATAGCTCAGAAACGCATCCAAACTGTTGGGGTGATAGGAAAAATTCACGTTGTTTGATAGATAATTGATATACAATAATTTAAAATTCATTTCATGTAGATATGACAGTATTTGACCTATTTCCAAACTTTGGGATACCTTCATAATTAACATGATATAGTACCGGTGACACTGTTTACTGTTCACGATGTACAACGCAGGTGATTGAGAGAGGTGATCATAGTTTAAAATAGATCATGAGGTTAGCTTGGCACTTAAATTTTTATAAATGGGCCATATTGTGGTATTTATTACTCTGAAGCTATGTAATGAAGCCATTGTTTAGTGGGCCAGTCATAGTTACAGTCTAATGGTTCATTTACAGCCAGTTAGTATTTGGCTCCACTGATACAACTGCACACGCGATTAAATACTGCGAAGGATTGGGTCAACTGGCATTGGTAAAAAGAGAAAAATTTCTCATTGTTTAAATGAAATACGTTAGTCGGACATGATAAAGTATATCCGACTTTGTGTATTTAGGGACTTCGATTTTTACAGTTTGAAAGAGTAATCAAGATTTATAATAGACAATTCAGTAATTGGTGAATACTTATACGTTTGCCATCGGAGATTGTGTAGATAAAAATACTTTGAAGATATTCTGTACAAATCTACTGGAATATAGCCACGTGAAATGAGAGTTTTCGTCGCTCTGCTCAGTGATGGGAATTTCTGTGCTAGATTTCCCTAGTAAACAGATCTAATCTGGGCAAAACTTTCATCATATTTCAATATAAAAATCAGTTCAAAAAGGGGTATTTCGTCTTCCGAAATTAGGATCAGAGACAATCGGGTATCTAATTCTGTAAGATACTGAGTGAATTAACAATATTCAAGCAACATTCCTTGCATCCATGGTAAAATGCAGCATTAGTGGCAGAAGTGAAACATTGCTCAAAATGTTTAATCATTTGTTTGACGACTTCAGTTCACTAAATTGAGAACAGTTTGCACCTTAACTACTTCTCACGTTTTACATTACCAACTCGCGAAAACATGCATTCCTTTGTCAAATCTTTTGAACATCGATGTTCATTATCTTCGATCTCATCCGACAGCCCATCATTTTCCTATTAACTTCGACCCGTGCTCACAAGAGAAGTCCTGTTGGGGCGTTAATGACAAAAATGGAAAACCATGTTCTCGTTTCACAAAGTGTCTCTTTTCGAATTATTTTTAGCATAATCCGGAAACACGCTAGACGGAGCGGATGATTTCCATCAGGGTTGCTAAGATGAAATCGCAAGGGTTTCGTGATCAGTGTTTGTCAATCCTCAGCATTCCACCGAAGTAAATCGTCGCATCTGTACAATGTTGCTTTTGTGTAAAAATGTGTATTTCTTGTGATCTGAAATTTGTGAAATGAATTGTTAACTGGCATAATTTCGCGCTTTAAAAAAGACCCCGGAATAAGATTCTAAATATATGTCGTAGAGCTAAGTCGAAGCGATATTTATGCAGATCCCGAATTTGTAAAATGCTGTTGACCAGTGATCTCAGGAATATAAGGGAAAATCTCAGAGAAGCGATTTTTGATAAACAAATCCAAGTATGAGAAGCATCTTCAAAATTGTGCTAAAACTAATCTTTAAACTGCTGCAACTTGAAAACAAATTAGCGAACGTTTGTTCACCAACAAGCAAATGTTGATCAAGATAACTGGATAAAAATGTTATCTGCTCGGTCAGATCTTGTCGGGTTATATACTACGCTCTGACAGGGAATTCGATAAAGATTGAAGATGACCCGAATAATTAGAAAATGAAATCAAGAAGTCGATCTGTTGATAGGCCTAGATGTTTGTAAAAGAGATATCAATGTTCCGGAAAATGATCATACGATTTGTAAAGAACTTGCACTTGGAGCGTTATATTAAAGACTATGGAAGGTAGATCACACCGACACCTGGAAAAAAACACCTATCAGTGTGAATGCTGCTGGAGAGATTATTTCAGACTTATATTGATTATGCAATTAAAAGTATATGTCGAATGAGATCTCCATTTTAATGAGATGCTTACACACCTTGAACTCCATTTGTTTGCCATTTATCCTAATGATCAATATCGACTTAATGAAGCCATCAAACAAGATGGAAATTCACCAGGAAAATACTGCTCATAAGTCGTATAAATGAAACCACAAGTCGTTTCGAAAAAAACTTAAAGTACGCCTTCAAATAAGCTAAATTAAATGTGACTAACAAGATTGTTTCGATTTGAGTGCATGATAGGTTGTTTGTGAATTCTATAAATAGAAGCTAAAAATAAAAGTGACAATTAATAATGTTCACTTTTGTAAATCATATGCCCTTTACATTATCTTGCTAAAGGTGACTAGAGAAATGAGAACAGAAAGCATCACACAGATTTGTGAAAACACATTTCCGCCTACTTTCGCGATTTGAATACAACCGCTTATCGTCTGAACAGATAGTAAGTTCACTGCTGGCATACCTATGGCAACAGCAAAATTAGGCTCAAATTTTGCGAAACAATCCAACATTGCTTTCGCAGGTACTGGAATGTTAATTTTATCAATTATAATTTTTTCGAATACCGAGACGTAAATTGGAAACTAACAAATAACTGACTACAAAACGTCCAGGCGAATGTCATGCTGACAATAGAAATTTTCAGCAATCTTATGAGAACTAAGATGTTGTTACATGGATGGACAAAGTAATAAACTTAGAAATCCTTTCTCAAGATTGTCTACAGAGCATGTTCTTCTTTCTACGTTAGCCCAATTCACGCCGGCTTGGGGGGAAGGAAAATTGTCAGATTCCTAATTATATACACTACGCAGTTTTAAAATCTGGAAATCGACCATTGGGCCGCACTTGCGGTGAAAATACGTTGCGGGTCTTGAGAACATGATGCACCTGCGATGTACATTTATGGTTGATATCGACCAAGAAGGCTAACTACCTCATAATGCATCAAACGAATCAAGTGGAAGTTATATATTGTGTATGGTTCTAAGTACGGAAGATACCTGTTCATCATCATGAACATCGTTAACAATCAATAAAACATACGATGAAATCAACCTAATCTCGTTTGCCTTAGTAACCCGACTCGCGAAACATTTCATGCGCATGTGTCTTTTGTCTTTGTTCTTTGTGTTTCGCAGCTAGCTTCTAGCTAGAAAAAAATGCAATGCAGCATCAAGCCGAATCACTTTGATTCGTTGATAAGCTGTGAACCTATTTTCTTTCTATCAATCGTGGAACATCTTTGACATTCAATAGGGGCCATGTATGAATGGTGATGCAGCGATATAAAAAAAAATTCCTGTTGTTTGGACTAAAGCGTGCATCGTGTGGAAAGATGTAAACAAAACCCTTGTTGCTGTTGTCGTGTAGATAGATTCTAGATTTTGGATTTCTTGAAAATAAGCCGAACATTCTGAATACGTGTGTGAGCAATGGCAAAAGAACGCTCATATGAGAATGGATGGGTTCAAAAAACTTGATCGCATAATCGAATCGAATTTTTAGTATCCAGCAATGGTTACATTAAAGGTCGAAGAGAAAATTCCGTTAGTTTAACTATCAACAATTTATGACTGATCGTTATTTTCTGATTTGCTCTTACCTAATTAATCAAATCGGTCGTGAGGTGCCTGAGGCGGGTTTTCAAATATGTTATATCAGAACAGAATCAGTAAAAATTTCCGCTGCTAAGCTTTGTTCACCATAGGTATTTGATGTATGAATGACAATGTCTCATGTGTTGGACACCGAGCACTGTGCGGATCTAGAAAGCGTAGATGGACAGCGGCGTAGCATTGAGCCTCAAACGGAAAGCCTATACGATGTAGTGGTGGAGATCTCGAATGATGGTAGACATGCAATCAACAAAGTAGATGGACTAGAGATCTCCACAATATAGCTCTCAGCTCTCAGTAAAGTTATGATGAAGTTATGTATTGATTTACTTATATTATTTAACACTCTACAACTTTAGTCTCAGGTGGCATGCACGTTTACTCCTACTCGTGTTAATTGATCCTGATTGGGTTCACACGGCGCTTGGAAAAATAAGCGAACGGCTCCCGTTTCAGATTTTGACATGACATCCCTGGGATTTTAATCGATTGTTCAGTGATAAGACCAAATAGATATTCTGACTAGTACTCAATGATCTGACGAAGCAAAACGATACACAAATCTGCTTCAACCAATCAGTCTTAAACATTTTCAAATATAGTTACGAATATTGCCCCGTCGTATGCTTAAATAAATGAAAAAACGATAACTTAACAACTTGGTTTCAAGCGCTCAAAATGAGCGTTTCATTTGACTTATTTCTGCGGCAATTTTCAACGCAAACTCATCGTTCGCCGTGTTACACTCATCAATGATCGGCTCCTTTGTTTAAAATTCACAGCAGCAACACCTCGCCCTGGCAACCAGGCTAAACCACAATCTCGAAAATTGACTGCAAAGAAATCGAATGAGCAAAAGGAGTCAAACTATGGAGCATCTTTCACACTGAATCGTTTGGCCTCGCCCCTTGGGGGCATGTCTCCATTCTTTGCAGTCCGAAAGGGGAGAGTTGTTTCTGGTGCACGAACAGGATCAACTCAGTGAAACGAACATTATCTGTGGGGATTAGACGCCTTTCACTATGCGCGATTGACCAAGCAATCGGTAGGCGAGCAAGTGTAATAATTAGGGGGTTCACTTTGTTGCCATGTCGGAGGTCATCCATGGCATCCCCGAACGATTGTGAACGGTTACCAGCTCAGTTAATTGTAGCCTTTACTCTGACTGCTAATTATTCAATTGCTTTGCGTTGAAAGCCGGAGCAAATATTGCGCTGAGAGAGTCAATCGAAAGGCTTCACTTAAGATTTTGTGTGAACATGAGTTCTCACCGATACGAGAATTTCAGAAACGAATTTATTTTTGTAAATAATTGTTAAATTATTCCTTCTCAAATAGGTTAAAAATACAGTCTAAATCTCAATTGATTTGATACACAACAGTGCTCAACCAATTTTTGTTGTTGGTTTAATAGTACATTGGATTATAAAACCGTTTAAATGGGGAAATAAAAACCATCAAGTACATCACGTTACTAGATTACGCGCGAATACTTCATTAAATTAACATACTCAAAATTATAGCATAATAATTGCATGGGTTATGCTATAGTAAATAGGAGAGTTACATAAGAGCTTACATGATGTTACAACGAGCATGCATGTATTCTCAAAATTCATGGATGAATCAAATTTGGCAATCAACCAATAGCGAACGGGCCTCGATCATATCACTGTTCATTTGTTTTGACCCTGTGAGCATATTTTAACGTCAAAGAACATTGCGATGTAGAAGCCGCATTTGCAAGCATTTTGATAATTCTACTGGAAAGTATCTATAATTCATTTTAAAACTGATTAGAAATAGAATTGAACAATGCAAAAACATTTGAGTGCAATCGGTTAGAGCAGGTTTTGGGTAACGCTTCACTTTTGAAACAGAAGCTTTGTCAGACCAAGGGTGATCGTCAGAATAGGAAACATGATTAAGTAGTAGTCAACCCCTACCACTGATTTGACCTTACCGATAAACAGCCTATAGTACGCCTAAGGTGTGTCACGTTTCGCATCGACCAGAATCAGTGGTCGATTTTCCTACTAGTGTATCCACATCAATCTAATACAAGTGAACACGGTCAAGGTCAGTTGACACAGCGGCCCACAAGCGTAAAAGTACATAACTAACGAAGCTAAGGTTAAGCTATTTTGGAACCAAAACAAAAATTTAATTAACTGGTAGGCATAAGGTGAATAACAATTATTTACCTTCGCATCAGTGCCGAGTGCCTGATTGCGGAGATTTCTGACCCATCAACCTTATTGGCCGCAAGTCGACCTACCTTGGCAATTTCGACCGCCTCCGCATGTAGGCGTTCACTATGCGGTTTAATTCCGCGTCTCAATATTTCCACATTGTCTAGATCGACGCTGTGGCCCGTATCTAAAACTTGCTCCTCCAAGGGATTGACATTCCCTCGCATTCCGGGGCTGTCTCCGGATACACATTCGGTGTTCTTCGATTCTAGTGTGAATTTCCACGGAAGTCTGCCCTATGAATACAATCGAACAATCCTTACAGTTGATGCTGTAGATGCTGTTCGTAACGCTAGATAAAGGTGTCTTATCCTTGAGGTGCATCAGAACCGAATGGATAGTTTTCCCTTTCTTGTAAGTTTAGCGTATGTCCGCCTGGTT